>JAJIBD010022854.1:0-138697 GCA_021461705.1 Cryptotis parvus | reverse complement strand
CAGAGACCTGGACCCTATGAAAGCAGGATGAGAATGTTATTTGGGTCTCTCAGAGAGGGAATCGAAAGAGCTATGCTTGGAATATCATGCCTCTGACGAGAGGGAAGTCCAGCAGACCAGCCCATCACAGCCCGGATCACCTACACCCACCCTGCAGCTTTTTCCTCAATCCGGCCCAGGTATGCTGGTCCAGAGACTCTCAGGCATGGGGCAGAGCGGTTCCTTGCTCTCCCTGTGCACAGCCGTTCATGAGGCAGTCGGGAGGCATGGCGGGTTCTAGCCCTGGCCCACAGCCTCGGCAGAGCCTCACAACAAGCCAGGCCACCCCTCCTCACTCCCACGGGCGCCGCCATTTTCCACTTCTGGACTTCCCTCGTCAGAACTCCACCCAGCAGACCAGCCCATCACAGCCCGGATCACCTACACCCACCCTGCAGCTTTTTTCTCAATCCGGCCCAGGTATGCTGGTCCAGAGACTCTCAGGCATGGGGCAGAGCTGTTCCTTGCTCTCCCTGTGCACAGCCGTTCATGAGGCAGTCGGGAGGCATGGCGGGTTCTAGCCCTGGCCCACAACCTCGGCAGAGCCTCACAACAAGCCAGGCCACCCCTCCTCACTCCACGGGCGCCGCCATTTTCCACTTCTGGACTTCCCTCTCGTCAGAACTCCACCCAGCAGACCAGCCCATCACAGCCCGGATCACCTACACCCACCCTGCAGCTTTTTCCTCAATCCGGCCCAGGTATGCTGGTCCAGAGACTCTCAGGCATGGGGCAGAGCGGTTCCTTGCTCTCCCTGTGCACAGCCGTTCATGAGGCAGTCGGGAGGCATGGTGGGTTCTAGCCCTGGCCCACAGCCTCGGCAGAGCCTCACAACAAGCCAGGCCACCCCTCCTCACTCCACGGGCGCCGCCATTTTCCACTTCTGGACTTCCCTCTCGTCAGAACTCCACCCAGCAGACCAGCCCATCACAGCCCGGATCACCTACACCCACCCCTGCAGCTTTTTCCTCAATCCGGCCCAGGTATGCTGGTCCAGAGACTCTCAGGCATGGGGCAGAGCTGTTCCTTGCTCTCCCTGTGCACAGCCGTTCATGAGGCAGTCGGGAGGCATGGCGGGTTCTAGCCCTGGCCCACAGCCTCGGCAGAGCCTCACAACAAGCCAGGCCACCCTCCCTCACTCCACGGGCGCCGCCATTTTCCACTTCTGGACTTCCCTCTCATCAGAACTCCACCCAGCAGACCAGCCCATCACAGCCCGGATCACCTACACCCACCCTGCAGCTTTTTCCTCAATCCGCCCAGGTATGCTGGTCCAGAGACTCTCAGGCATGGGGCAGAGCGATTCCTTGCTCTCCCTGTGCACAGCCGTTCATGAGGCAGTCGGGAGGCATGGCGGGTTCTAGCCCTGGCCCACAGCCTCGGCAGAGCCTCACAACAAGCCAGGCCACCCCTCCTCACTCCACGGCGCCGCCATTTTCCACTTCTGGACTTCCCTCTCATCAGAACTCCACCCAGCAGACCAGCCCATCACAGCCCGGATCACCTACACCCACCCTGCAGCTTTTTCCTCAATCCGGCCCAGGTATGCTGGTCCAGAGACTCTCAGGCATGGGGCAGAGAGGTTCCTTGCTCTCCCTGTGCACAGCCGTTCATGAGGCAGTCGGGAGGCATGGCGGGTTCTAGCCCTGGCCCACAGCCTCGGCAGAGCCTCACAACAAGCCAGGCCACCCCTCCCTCACTCCACGGGCGCCGCCATTTTCCACTTCTGGACTTCCCTCTCGTCAGAACTCCACCCAGCAGACCAGCCCATCACAGCCCGGATCACCTACACCCACCCTGCAGCTTTTTCCTCAATCCGCCCAGGTATGCTGGTCCAGAGACTCTCAGGCATGGGGCAGAGCTGTTCCTTGCTCTCCCTGTGCACAGCCGTTCATGAGGCAGTCGGGAGGCATGGCGGGTTCTAGCCCCTGGCCCACAGCCTCGGCAGGAGCCTCACAACAAGCCAGGCCACCCCTCCTCACTCCACGGGCGCCGCCATTTTCCACTTCTGGACTTCCCTCTCGTCAGAACTCCACCCAGCAGACCAGCCCATCACAGCCCGGATCACCTACACCCACCCTGCAGCTTTTTCCTCAATCCGGCCCAGGTATGCTGGTCCAGAGACTCTCAGGCATGGGGCAGAGCGGTTCCTTGCTCTCCCTGTGCACAGCCGTTCATGAGGCAGTCGGGAGGCATGGCGGGTTCTAGCCCTGGCCCACAGCCTCGGCAGAGCCTCACAACAAGCCAGGCCACCCCCCCTCACTCCACGGGCGCCGCCATTTTCCACTTCTGGACTTCCCTCTCGTCAGAACTCCACCCAGCAGACCAGCCCATCACAGCCCGGCTCACTGCCGCAAGCGGCCGCTGCGGTTCATTAATAAATGCTTTTTTTGGAGGTGTTTAAAAGAGTTTGCCTCCCGCTCGGCAAGCCTGGCAAGCTTCTCGTGTTGTATATGATGTGCCAAATTCCAGTAACAATTATATTAGGTCATTCCCATGACCTAATATAATTGTTTGAGGCTCTTTGTGTTCCTGTAGCAAGCCGATGCCCCTGGCTCTACTGGCATGAGACAGGACATATGGAGATATTACTGGTGCCCGCTCTAGCAAATAGATGATCAACGGGAAGATCGTGATCGTGATCGTGATCATGCCTCACTCAAGTGAGAGAAGGAATCCGGAGTTCTGACCTCTGTCGCTATTCCAGAATCAGGGATGCTGTCTCATTTGCCAAGGCATCGAAAATCAGATGGGCTGGACATGTAATGCGATTTGGAGACAACCGCTGGACTAGAACCTTTACTGACTGGATCCCACGGGATGTCAAAAGATCATGTGGCCGCCACCTACAAGATGGTCAGACTTCCTTGTAAAGACCCTGAAGGAACAGTTTGAGGCTCTTCATATTCCTGAATCAACCAGATGCCCTTGGGCTACATTGGCACGTGATAGGGTCCAATGGAAATGTTACTGGTGCCCGCTCGAGCAAATCGATGAGTAACGGGGTTCAAGTGATCAAGTGATGACAGTAAGACACTAGAAGACCAGGAGTCTGAACCTGGCTGGTTGAGTATCAAAAGGGCCCCAGAAGAGCATCCTGGTGGGGGGCAGTATCTGGTGCTTAGGCTGCAAGGCCAGCATTAGAGCCACAGGACCTTGTCCTAGAGGGCCACAGGGCCTTAGAACGAAGGCCAGGACTCAGAGGACTGGCCTGGGAGGAGACAGATCCTGAAAACAAGCACTGAGAGGGCTGGCCTGAAAAGAGAGGACCTGGTGAAGAAGAGAAGAGACATGGAGAATGAGTAAAGAAACAGAGAGACAGACAGAGATAGACCTGGGACTCTGGGGCCCTTGGTGGTTCCCCCTTTAGCCCTGACATTAGGCATCCCTGGGTGGGCACTTCAACTTCAGCAAAGCATATATGCAGAAAGAAAAGTCTTTCAGAACTGTCCGGGTTAGTAATAAGGAGAAGGTCTGAAGAGAAAATCAAGAAATTTTTAATGCCAGACTGGGGGAGGCCAGTTGGGGTGGGGATAGCAGAAGTTCCTTCTCTGGAAGTTGTATTAGGAACGTTATTTCCCCACAGCATTACTTTTCTGGGTACTTCTCCTCTTGAGCATTATTTTTCCTCTGCAAGCTGAGGCACTGAGTATGTTCTCTTCTGTTCTGGAAGATCTGAACTTGCCCACAGCTGCCCTCTGCGGAGATCAGCCCAACTCTGAGGGAACAAAAAACCCAAGATGAAGACAACTGAAGTAAGTCAGGCCTTGTCAGGGCCCCGTGTGCTTGGGAGGGACAGGCTTAGAGGAATAAATCAGATTGTGTTTTCTTACTCTTGCTCAGAAGATTCTGAAAGATATTAGAAGAAGGCTGTGGGGCAGGGTATGGAGGGAAGATATGGGAAGGTTGGAGCCCAGGTTTTGGAAAATGGGAAAGGGAATGTATAAGGACTAGGATCAAGCTCTAGTTTATGGAGCCAGAGAAGGTAAAAAAGGAATTTGGGTAAGTGGAGGGAGTAGGGTGGGGAGGGTGCAGGCTGTGTCCTAGACTAGGACTCAGGGAGTCAGGAGTGAGAGCTCCCATAGTGGGGACTGCCCCTCCCTCCCCACAGCCCAGGGTGGGCCATGGTGCTCTTAGTAGCTTTTCCACGATAAGCCTCTGGGTCGGGATCTCTGAGGTAGCCTCCCTCTCCCCTGTCTGTAAGGGCACTTCTAGCCTTCCTTGGTGGCACACAGACACCAGCCATGACACCAGGAGCTTTTGTCATTCCTTCCTCTTTTTTGTGGCCTGCAACCAGCAGGGCTCAGGGCCAGGATCAACATGGTGGAGCTTGGGTGACCTTATGGGTGCTATGGGTTGACCCCATGCAGGCTAAGATTTTTACTTGCTGTACAATCCCATATCACCATCATGAGCATGTTTTTGGGTGGTGGGAGGTGTGCTTGGGTGCTTGGGGTTGCACCAGGTAGTGCTCATGAAATTTTTTGTTTACGGCCACACCCAGCAGTGCTCAAGGCTTATTCCTGGTGTGCCCCAGGACCCATATGTGCTGCCAGGATCAAACCAGGTCAGATGCAAGCCAGGCAAGCCCCCAGCCCACTGGACTGGCCCTGTGTGCCCCACCCCAATCTCTCACTTCCTCCTCAGCATCATGAGATTTGGTGACTCAGACAGGGCCCTTCACCCTCCATCTCTCCACCAATGACTGTCTTCCCTGCCGGGTCCCCCCCCATCCTTTCGCCCCGCCCTAATGGTTCTAACATTCTAGAGCTTTCCTCAGGTCCCTCTTGGACTCCATTAGACTCTATTTTGTTCTGAAAGCTGCAAGGGGCAGGGTGGGGTTGTCCCCCTCACACTGAGGGGCCAGATGACCTCCACAGAGTTCATTGTGGATTTGGGTGTTGCAGTACATTGTTGCTCAGACCCTCTGCCCTTGTCTGGAGTTATCTGCTGCAGACCACTTTTAGACAGGGGCAGAAAACAGTTTGAATCTGTGACTTTATATGCAGTGTATCTTACCATGTATTCTATGTTAGTTGGTATAAACATTTTCTCTCATGCTACCACAATCATCGTGGGACTAGACAGATCATACCCATATTCTTACCTGGCTATGTTGGATCTCTAAATATACTCTAGTTATAACTAGACCAGAGAGAAATGCTGTTTGCCTCCAAGCAAGCAAATGTGTTCCTCTAATATGTCTAAAGGCTAATATACAAAATGAATATGAAATAAAAAATAGAATCTTATGAAGGTTAGCAAAAATAAATACCTAGCTGCAGAATATCCATTGGTCCAGATGCATGCCCCTATATTATGTGATAGTTTATCCCAGATGCCCTTCCCACATGTGCTTAGGGCCTGCTAGAAAACCAAGGGCCTGCAGCCTTGGCTGGGGAAATATTAACATTTCAATGGGACTAGGTGAGGTCCTGCAGGAAGTTACCTGAGGGAGATTGACCCTAACTGCTTTCTGTTATGTGGGCTGGTCACGGATGAAAAGATATAAAGCCTGCTCTCTTTTCCTCTCTTTTTCTCCTCTATCTTTTCTTTTCTCCTCTGTCTTTTCTCCTCTTTCTTTTCTCCACTCTTTTCTTTTTCTCCTTTCTCTCTCTTTACTCCTCTCTCTTCTTCTCCTTCACCTTCTCCCTCTGCTCTTCTTCTCACCATTCTCTTCCCTGTTGGGCCTGCAGTTTCCTGTGTGTTTAGCTCAAGAGCTGAGGACACCATAGTTGGGCCTATGCAGGGCAGGGGAGACCCGCACCAAGCCAGCAGTGCCGGAGCCTCTAGAGGTACCAGGGCATGCTGAGGGTGGGGCTGGGGAATCATGTGTTGCCTGAACGCAGGAAGGAAAGTCCCCTCACTGCTCTGATGGCTTCAGCCCCCCCGTGGATTTATCCCATTCTGTGCCCCCCACCCCAGCACCGATGCCGTGCTGCTTCCTGTTTATGCCGCTGATCTAGACATGGCTTCCCTGCAGGCTCTGTGTCCATCTGACCCCAACCCTGTCCTCTCCACTCCCCACAGACTCACTCCATGACTGGAAGTAGATCCCCGTGGGTGGCCCAGTGCCATTGCGATGTTGTGGAATCCTCAGGTTCACTTCTGCTGGTCAGGATGGCGGGTGGGGTGAGGGAGGAGAAATGCAAAATTCAGATTTGAAAACAGCTTTGAGTCCTCTGAAATCGCAGTGGAGTTTCAGGAGGTTCGTGTCCACAGAGATGTCGAAATCAAAAAATGTGTATCTGTGGTGGGAAGGCGTTGTTCTGGCGGACCAGGGCAGTGAGACGGCAGAGGAGGGCTATGAGGTCCTTGAGGTCGTTTAGCAGCAAGGTGGTTAGGTCAGCCAGACGGACCCCTGCTTGCGGGAAGCACAGGTGCAGCACTCTCTCCCCCCACTCTGATCAACACACTGGAGGCCTCTTCAATCAGTGGATCATGTGGGTTTGGAACAATCCGGGATATGAATAGCTTCACAACTTTTCTTATCGCAAGTCGCATCACAAAGTTGCGAATGGTAGGAGCATATTCTCTAAGCCTTGCTCTTATCCTGTTGAACTGAATGAAGGCGGCCATGGGAGCAAGTCCAGTGATCTGACGGCTCTGGCCTGCTCTTGCCGCTTCCCGGGACTGTCTCTGACTGTACCTCGCTCTTTCTCTCTGTCTGAGATTTGCCACTTGCCGCTCTGTCCTGCTGGCCCGCCTTCTTGGCACTAGGCCTTTTATTAGTATTTCATCATACAACTTCCTGTCGGCCACAGTCGCGCCTGGCATGTCACGACAGGAAGAAGATGAATTCGTGGCTGGAGCCACCCAATCGGGAGATGCTATTATGTAGGTTCCTGGGTGGAGACTGTAGGGAGGGTGGTGAAATTCAAATTCTGGGAAGCCCCTGACGAGGAATCCATGAATAGCCCAGTTCTCTCTTTGTTTGTTTGTTGGCTTTAGAATCAGCAAACTTTTGATATATAAAAATTTTATTATAACACCGTGAGACAGACATTGACAAAGCTGTTCATGATTGGGTTTCAGTCATGCAGTGTTGCAGCACCCGTCCCTCCACCGTGCACATTTCCCACCACCAGTGTCACCAGATTCCCTCCCTCTCCCCCAGCCTGCCTCTAGTGCAGGCACTTTTTCTCTCTCTCTCTCTCTCTCTCTCTCTCTCTCTCTCTCTCTCTCTTTCTCTCCCTCTCTCTCTCTCCTCTTTCTCTGTCTCTTTCACATTTTGGCTTGCTATACATACATTCGGGGGTTATTATGTGTATCCCTTTGCTCAGAATATTCAATGCTCAGTTCTAATCTGACATTACCATTTCCAACTATTAAGAGAATTAGAATGCTGCTATATATTTATATCCCACAAATGAATGCAGTTATTCTATATCTGCCCATTTCCTTCTGACTGATTTCACTAAGCATAGTAATTACCATGTCCATCCATTTGTAGGCAAATTTCATGACCTTGTTTTTCCTCGCAGCTGCATAGTTTTCCATGTGTAGATGTACCTCAGTTTCTTTATCCATCATTTGTTCTGGGGCACTTTTGTCTTTTCCAGAAAATGGCTATAGTGAATAGTGCTGTAATGAATAAGAAATGTAAATGGTGGTTCTGTTGTGTGTTTTGGGTCCAGGGTATATTCTCAGGAGTAGTATTGCTGTTTCAAATGGGAGCTCAATCTCTAGTTTTTGAGGAATGTCCATACTGTTTTCCAAAGAAGAGAATCTGAAAACTGTTGACTTGCCTGAACCCTCTTTCTATCTGTTCTTTTTAATTAATTAATTGATTGATTGATTGATTGATTGATTTTTTGGAAATTATAGTAATGTTCATGTTTCGGTTTCAGCCATACACAGTGTTCCAGAACCCATCACTCTACCAGTGCACATTTCCCTCACCAATATGCCCCGTTTCCCCCCACTAAACCTGCCTCTACGGTAGTCTCTCTGTCTCTGTCTCTGTCTCTGTCTCTGTCTCTGTCTCTCTCTCTCTTTCCTTTGGTGCATTTTGGTTTCAATTCCGACACTGAATTGATATACCATGTGACATGGCGGCTCAGATTTGAGTTTATTGAGTGTTTTGGATGTTTGGGGTCCCCAACAATCTTGGGGCCCATAGGGTCCCTAGTCACATTCAGGGCTGATGACAGTCCCCTCTGGCCGATGAACAGAGAACCATTAGCACAGTCTTGAAAACTCAAGGCTTTGCTTCTTCCAACCTTATACCAACCACCCACACACACACACACACACACACACACACACACACACACACATATACACAATACTCTGCCCACATACTGCCAGAGATCAATCTTATGCAGATGCCGGAGTCCGAACAGGACCAAAAGTAGAACAATGAGGTAAGAACTACCTTACTCTTAATAGTCCAAAAACTCCAGGGGGCGACGACCCTGCTTCCCAGGGCTATCGAGGCGTTTTTTCTCTCTCCTAGCCAAGAAACAATCTTTTCAATAATATTTCTAGTTATTTTGTATAAACACAGTAAGAGAGACAGGCATATATCTACATCTCAGATTAAACCCATAAGGTGATATTTCCTGGGGAGATCATGTCATATAACCCAGACTGTGTTTTCCAAGCCAGATTGATCATATTCAATCCCCATCAGGGTACTATCCCCAACAAAAAATTCCTTGTGCTCTGCTTAGGCTTCAAGGCAATTCACAGTTTACCTTAGGTCAAACAGCAATTCTGACCTTTCTCTAAACTTTGGGTCAAGTAGGGTTTATTCTAAAATTTTCCCCATTTTGAAGCCAGTGTGAACTCTTCCTGGTACCATCCAGTCCCTCATAGAGGACCTCTATAGGGGAATGAGAAATTAGATTCAATCAAAAAGGTACTGAGGAAAGGTACTTGGGAAATATGATGGAACCCAGGAGCAAATAATTTAGAGTAAATAACTCACAACTGAACTGCCCTACTTTTTGGGTTTATACAAGAACAGATCCCTTAGAATAAGTATATGCAAAAGGCTTATAGGAAGGGGAAAAACCTGCCTCATTAGCAATACAAAACCCAAGGCTACCAAGTAGGGTGTGATCCAATAATGGGCTAATATATATCCAACGTTGAGAACCCTACATACTATTTCCCATAGGAGTTGGCCCAGACAACTTTCCCACCAACAGTGAGTGAGAGTTTCTTTTGCACTACATCCCAGCCAACACACATCAATTCCAGTAGTTTAGGTATGTGCCATTGTCACTGGTCTAAGATGATATCTCATGTCATCTTGATTTGGGCTTCCCTAATAATAAGTGATGATGAGCATTTTCCACATTCTCATTGGCCATTCATTGGCCTTTCCCAGGAGTTCTGTTCTTTCATCTCCCCATGTTGCTTTCTTCAGCTGGGTCTTCCAGAGGTGACCCAGAGTTACTGTTTTTATTTTCAAGCTGAAATTGCATATAGCTACAGAGACATTTTATTGTGTAGCTGTGCATGGAGCAGAGGACCAAAGTTATTGTTAATATTATGATTATAATTTAAGAAAGCTATTAAATGACTTGTACAAAGTCATCCTGATCACAGTCCTCAAACAAACAAACAAAAAAACAACCCAAAAGGCCCGTGCTGGTCCAGAACTTAGAACTGACATTTCAGTCCTCCTTCCAGGCATTGGAATGGGCCAGGGTCACCCTGGAGCAATGTGATGGTATTGGGCCCAGGAGAGGGACACTGGGGTTGGGGCAAGTGCTTGTTTTTGATATAGGTCTTTCCTCTGAGGAGGGAAGGACAATCAGTCTGGGTTCATGGGACATTTTCAAAGTTCACCTATTTCTGTTTTCTCTCCAGGAGTGGCAACCTCCACAGGGTTCCCATCTGATGGAAAACGTGGACAAGCAGCAGCCTAGCTCCGGGTGCCAGGGCTCCTTCACATGCTCCTCTCAGTCTCTCCCTCAGTCAAATCATGGCTTTCCAAGGTGGCTCTTGTGGTCTCTCAGTGAAGCCTTTGATCCAGAGGAGGGCAGCAGAGATGCAGGGACAGCTCAGAGCTGGCTGTGGAGCCCTGCAGGGCTGCAGGCCAGGAGAGAGGCTGCAGGGACTCAAAGTGTGAGTCACAGGAAGCTCCTGTCTGTCCAAACTTGCTCTCTAGCCCACAGGTGAGAGTATGGAGAGACCCACCACTCCTGAGAATATTTTATAAATATAATAAACATATTTAGACTATGTTGATGTTCACATAAAGTGCTGAGGAAAGAGCAGAGTCACCCTAAATTCTTACTGTGCCTCTCCCTCTATCCATGTCCTGCCCAGTCAGGCACCTTCGTTATGGTCAATGGCCTGCGTGGGCTTATTATTATCACCCAGTCCAGTTTACTGAGAGGCTCAGTCCTGGAGCAGGATTCTCTACGGGTTTGGACAAATGTCTAGAGACAAGTTGAGAGAATAGCATCTCATGTCCCCAGAACTCTATGTCTTCACCCTCTGTTTCTGAGCACGTTAGAGCAGTGAAACATTTGCTACAGTGAGTGTAGGAAACAGGGAAATGTCTCAATGTCCCCAGGAAGCTTCTTCCCATACTCCTTAGGGTTTGGCCCCTCACTGTGCTGCAGACTGACTTTCTGCTCCTTCATTTGCACTGCCCTTGCAGCTACTGGAGATCCCCAGAGCAGGGGAAGGAAGATGAAGAAGAGAAGGGCAGGAAAGGCCAGCCAGGACACAGCTCTGGTGGGAGGATGGCATTACCCAGACACTCACTTGCAGTTTGACATGTGTTCACTTCCCTTTTGACTGAGTCTGCTGTGTGAGCTCATGTACACATGTGTGTGCTTTTGTGGTGCTAATGGAACCCAGGATGTCACCAAACAGTTCAATCACTGAGGCACATCATTGGTCGCTGACAGCATTGAAGGAGGGTTTGGAACCACACCTGGCAGTGATCAAGGGCAGCCCCTGGTTCTGTGCTCAGCATGACCCGTGATGGTGTGCTGATACCCATACACTGTCTGGAAGATTGAAGAGTGTTCAGTGCACACTAGGCAAGTGCCTCACTGCTGTTCTATCTCCGACCTGCTGATCGCTTTGGACTTCTCCAATCTTTAAGTTTCTGACAGCAAAGGGGATCACAACAGTCACCCATGAATTGCTCATTTCCAAAGAGCAGACAGAGGAGGAAGTGAGACCTTTGCAAGTTGTTGTTTTATGACTTTTGTTCTTTTGTGACTTTTGTGACTTTGTGTGCAGACAAAGTGCATCTGCACGTGTAAGGGCTGGTCCTCTCTGCATTGCAGGAGAGGCTGATGCTGAGATTGGAACACTGTCCTCAGGAGAGACGGCAATAAAGCTGCCTCATTAAGGCCTTGTGGAGACCCGCTGTTATGTGCCACAGCCACTGTATCATGCATATGTGGGCACACAATAAACTTATCGCCTTTCTTTCGCTAGTTGCTCATCTTTATAGCCAAGTCAGTTTCTTCTTCCCCTAGAGCTGCCACTCTCTAGGTCCCTCCCCTGAGATTCCCACATGTTGATGGATCTCAGACAACTCACTGGTGATCACAGACACCAGCAGCTCTCATCCCATCCAAGGAAACTTACATTAAGAATAACAGGGGGCCGGAGTGATAGCCCAGCGGGTAGGGCGTTTGCCTTGCGCGCCGGCCTATGCCGGCCCGGGTTCGATCCCTGGGATCTCATATGGTCCCCGAGCACCGCCAGGAGTGATTCCTGAGTGCAGAGCCAGGAGTAACCCCTGAGCATTGCTGGGTGTGACCCAAAAAGCAAACAAACAAAAAAAAGAATAACATGGGACTAACAGCTCCCGGCCCCTGAGGATCAGCAGCCCCCTCTCCCGAGTCTCCCTTGGGAGCAGCTGTCCCCTCTGCTGTGCCTGCATTTCCCAGGGCATTAGATAATAGTCCAGTGTGACCCTCCACATCAGGCACCTATTGTGTGAGTGAAACCCCTCCTTCTGTGAAGAGGACAGGATAGGTATCAGCTCACCTGTCCTCCAGTGTCCTAGTCCAGGAACAGCTCCTCGTCCACCTCCTCCAACTCCCAGCACTATACCCTGGGGTTTAGGTGTGGTTTGTTCGCCTTGCTTCGAACACTCCAGATGGGTCTCCTCGTCACTCAGGACTGCGGCATCTCTGCTCTGGGACCTGTGTCACACCAGGTTTTCTAGTCAGCAACCTCGTATTTTGACATAGAATGGGTTGTTTTTGCTGCCGTTGACTATTGAAGCGTTTGAAACCAGATTCTTCTCTGGGTTCCTGGGAATGACCCAAAGGCTCTGAGAGTAGGAGGTGTCTGAAATGGCTGCTCTGATCACAACAGTGTCCTGAAGATGAGACACTGCCCAGAGGAGAATTTTCCAGCATTGTTTCAAGTTGCAGAACCAGCTCATCGCTGTCACAGCAGAACGGGGGTTTCCTCTTCCAGTCAGCTCAGTTCTATTAGGGTAAACTGAAGAGTAAGGATTTGTCAGCGTTTATTGATAAGAAACGATTGGCCTCAAGTAGTATCCATCTGGTCAATCTACATGAAGTCAGAGGAGCTGTGTAAAATGAAAAAGATATATATATATATGTATATATATATATATGTATATATATATATATATATATATATATGTATATATATATTTCAGTAAAAGAGACCAGGGATAAAGAAGACCAGGGATAAAGAAGTTATGGTGATTCAAGAAGTGGTTTGATACCTTAAAGGGCATGGCAGGAGCCAGATGGTAAATTGCCTGAGTCGAGAAGCAAAGGTGGTTACTGACGATCTAGGTTAAGAGTCTGCTTTTGGTCTTGACTTCTGGGCCCAAACCCATGATTCTTTGAACTTTCTGCTGGCTGTGTAAAAGGATCACTGTGGCAGGTTACTGGTCTTTACGGGTACAGGGACCTGACCTGAGTCAGCCTCACCCAAACCAAGCTCCTGACCTGCTGCTTAACGTCTCCAGCCCAGGGTTTAAGGTTCTGGGGAGAACAGACACCGGATCACTTCATTTCGTGAGGTAGAACCTAGCTTGAAGGACTCCATCTTTTCAATATGTCCAAATCTGAGTTTCACACAGGTGTAGGTGTTTGGTAGAGTCTAAAGTAAGTTGGAAAGCCTGAGCACATGTGGGACCGCATCTCCCCTCTTGAGATGTAGACTCAGGTATGGGCTCCAATAGTGATCTAAAGAGTGGATTAGCTGTGTGTAAATGTTGAGTCTCTATCCTAGTGCAAAGCTCCAAGATCTGAAGTTCACTGGAGGATAATGAGACTTTTAAAAGTCAAAAGTAAATGAAGAAACTTACCCAGAAAAAATGAATCATTGAAAAGTGAAAGAAGAGTCACATATAATTAAAAATAACAGCTTTTTATGTGTTAAAATAATTGTTTTAAATTAAGCCATTAAAGACACTTTTGCATTTAAGATTAGTAAAAATACGGTCAGAGCAACAGTACAGTGGTAGGGCTCTTGCTAGGATGTGGCTGACCCAAGCTAAATCTCTGGCACACCAGATGGTCTCCCTGTGCCCTTCCAGGAATAATCTCTAAGCACTGCCGAATGTGGCCCAAACACAAAAAACAAAATTACTAAAAACTAAAAATACATTTTTGTAAATAATAAACTTTTAGTAAAATATGTTCATATCTTGGAGAGAACAAAACCAACACTTTGATGTATTAGTTTTTTAATAGTTACTGTGAGTAATTTTAACATAAAGTGGAGAGAATACTATGATTAGCTCTTTGTAGACCCTCTATTTCAATGAAATAATTGCTAGTATTTATCGGTATTTGCTTTATGTGTTTCCAACTGCTGGTTTTGGGTTTTGTTTTGTTTTGGGGCCACACCTGGTAATGCTCATGGGTTACTCCTGATTCTGAACTCAGGAATCAGTCCTGGTTGTGCTCAGGGAACCATATGGGATGCCAGGGATTGGTTTGGTCACAGGTATGGCAAATGTCTTACCCACTGCAGTATCACTCTGGTCTCTCAGCTTTTGATTCTTGCTCATAATTGTCTTTTTTATTTTTCAACACCTTCATTTTTTGGTGATGTATGCAATATTATAATTCCTTTCAAGTCTTTTTTATAAAACACACTTTCATATTTATTTATTGCTTTTTGGGTCACACCTGGCAATGCTCAGGGGTTACTCCTGGCTTTGCACTCAGGAAATACTACTGGCAGTGCTTGGGGAATCATATGGGATGCTGAGGATCGAACCCATGTCGGCAACATACAAGGCAAAGCCCTCCCTGGTGTGCTATAGCTCCGGACTCCTTTTCATGTCTTTTTATCTCGAGGCATTATTTGTTTCCTGGATTCTCTCTGCCTGCTTTATCTCCCCTCCAAATATTATATGTTGAAGCGATTTTTTTATTTACTTGTTTGCATTTGGTTTTGAGGTCTCACCTGGCAGTGCTCAGGACTTACTCCTGGCAGTGTTTAGGGGGTGATATGTGAATTAACTGGGGTCAGCTGAGTGCAAGGCAAGCGCCTTAATCATTGTAATAAGTCTGGGCCTATGTTGAAGTTTTCACCCTTTTCATGCTTCCTCTGGTAAGGAATGTTTATAGATTTATATTTAAAGATATATGTTCCTAGGTTTATATGTTTATAGGTTATATGTTTATAGATTTATGTCCTTGGTTTTGGTGACATACTCTGATGGATCTGTGCAGTGATTCTGGGACCATACCACTGTGGGGATCAAAGCAGGAGGATTAAATTGCATCCTTATGGAGCCTGCAGTTGTCCTTCTAGGATTAATGGGGTGACTCCAAATTAGGTCCTGAGCTAAGGAGTGGAGAAGGATCTGGAGCATCAAGGGAAAGGTGGGTCCTCACATCAGAATACCCAGAAGCTCTGTATCCCATGGTGGACCGGCTCTCTAGACAGGTTCACTATATCACTGTATCACTGTCTTCCCGTTTGTCATCGATTTACTCGAACGGGCACCAGTAACTTCTTCATATATCCTGTCTCATGCTAGTAGAGCTCAAGGGCATCTGCTTGCTCCAGGAACATAAAGAGCCTCAAACCATTCCATCAGGTCATGGGAATGAGGTCTATAATTGTTACTGGTATTTGGCATATCAAATATGACACGGGTAGCTTGCCAGGCTCTTGTAGTCACCTCTAAATCCAGCATATATTGATGAACTGTGCAAGCCGGGCTATGATAGGCTTGTCTGCTGGGTGGAGTTCTGACGAGAGGGGATAATAATCCCCCAGGAGTAGCTAAAGCAAACCTTTGGAAAAAGAAGATAGGAGATATCACTTTCTCCAATTTAAAAACTCTACTACAAAGTGGTCGTAGAGACAGACCTGTGACGTATGGAATAGAACTGAATAACTTAAAATACACTTTCAAATATACGATCACTTAATCTTCAAAAACGGAGCAAAAAATATTAAGTAGAGCAAAGAAATCCCTCTTCAACAAATGGTGCTAGGAAAACCAGGCAGATAAGTGTTTTAAAAAACTTAGACATTCTTCTAACGGCATGCACAAAAGTCAGATCAAAATGGATCAGACCAGAATCCATAAGGTACATCAAAGAAGACACAGAAAATCCATTCAGCAACATCGAATCTAATGACATCTTCAAAAATACACACCTCTGAGAAAGCAAATGAAAGCAAAGATAAACATAAGAGATTATATAAAACTGAAAAGCTTCTGCACTTCCAAAGAAATGGTGACCAAGATGCAGTGATAGTCCACATACTTGGAAAGAATATTCAACTGTGTAAGGATACATGTTGGGGGAGCCTCCGGGGTCCCCGGCAGTATCAGGAGAGATGTTTTCTTCTACCTCTGAGGCCGCCGGGAATGGATGAAAACTCACGAGTCCAGCACAGGTCCAATAAGGCTTTTAATAGTACAAAACCTCTATCACTGCAATCCAATATAATGAAAGAACTCTAGCTCTGGTCAGGACTTAGACCATACAAAAGAGCCCAAGTCTCCCACCAAAGAGAGAGGGATCTCACCAGAGAATAGTCCTACCTAAAAGAAGGGGAAAAGGAAAGCACATTAGTTGTGGTGCTGGCACAACCCCAGCTGTGATTTCTGGAGATTACAGGGTCTGTGATGTTGTCGGGAATCCAGGGAGCAGAACTCCCAGATGCAGCATAAATGGTGAGGGAGAAGGGGGAACAAGTCATGATTTCCTCTTGCCATGTTGGTGCTTTTCTCCCACCGTTGGGAGTAACCCTGAGGGTGCCTGTCACCTCCTTAGAGGAACAGGCAGAGGAGAACTTTGTGCTGGAACTGAAAGACTGACTCTAGCGGGAATGCATTATTCTCATAATTGGTCAATGAGTGACAGGGTGGTCATAGCTGACTTCAAAGGGATCAGGGCACTCGACCTACCAAGTTCCAAGGAAGAGGAGCAATGAAATATTCACAATCCTAAAGTCTCTAGAATGCAGCTGAGACCCGCCCATCGCTGTCACATGTTCTGTGGAAAGGCCCAGTCACAGCCACTCAATGTAAACATCTGGCCTGCGTCTTCGTTGGGAAGCCCAGAGGGATGGTGGAGATGCTGGGTCTCATCTCAGCAGTCCATCACGAGGGTGTGATCGCAGCAAGACCAAGTCACAGCCTGTCTGGGGCAGCCGAACACAAGCCAAGAGTGGAAGTAAGTGTTCCAGTGTGTTGAAGAACCCAGAGTCTGCGGTGGCACCTGCCTGCAGCCACTGTCCCTAAGGCTGAGTCTGAGTCACATGTTACCTGTGCAAGGTCATGGTTTCTTCCGCACACATGATCCCCCGTCTTCTATCCTGATGGCCATTGTGAGGGTGGGAGAGTGGGGGGATACCCGAGAGTACAAGATTGTTTTAGGGCCCATATTGAAGCTTAGTTCAGCTGAATTCTCACAGTTAGGACCCAAATTCCATATCCAGGGAGTGGGGAAGCTCTCAGCTGACTGGCTAAGTCAGTGGGTGATACAGCAGGGAGGTCATGTGGGCCACAGCTGGGGGACCCAGAGTAGGTCAGGTGAAGGAAGCCATCACTCCTGGAATCCTGGAGTTGACCTCACTTCTCTAGTGACCATCCACAATTGCTTTTAGACTCCTGGTATCCTAGTGGGCTCATTCTCAAGAAAGTGACCGTCCAGTTCACTTGAAAGAGAAGCTCAAGAGATGTTTTCCTGTCGTCCTCCCGTGTTCAGAGGCTCTGGGCTGAGGAGAGTCCAGTGTGAGAGACATTGCTGTCCCTGCAGAAGATGGACGAGGGCCTCATTCCCCTCCCACAATATCTGTTACAGGTTAGGAGGGACCGAATGGTAATCCAGGACATTCAGGGCCAACAGTTCACAGCTGTGATGCCTCCTCAGAGGACTGTTCCTATATGTGTGAGGTGTGTATGTATGTGGAGTGCAAGTGTAGATGGTGCGTTGAATGTGAGTGTATGTGTGTATGTGTGTGTAATATTGAGTCGAAAATGTGAGTATATGTGTGTGTGTATGTGTGAGTGTATGTGTGTCTGTGTGATGGGGCAAGGTGGTTGGAGGAATGAAATTATTTGCTCACAGTAGGTAGAGCTGTTGTGTGAGGGAAGCTGGGGTATGTGCATGTCTGTGTGTATGTCTCTGAGTGTGTATGTGTGGGTGTATGTTTGTGTATGACAGTTAGTGTCTGTGTGTATGTCTGTGTGTGTGTGTGTGTGGTGGCAACCTCCTTTGACTTACCAGGAGGTAAGCCAAAGACTTGAGAGTCTTACTCCTGGTAAGAGTAAGTCAAAACAAAGAAAGTCAAAACAAAGACTCTCAACAGGGGAACCTGTGTCAGGACAGGCGCCCTCATCCCTCCTGGGTGTTGACAGGGCGGGGTGTTGCAGAGCTCTGCTCAGGACAACACTGAGGATTTGCTGGCTGGATGCAACTCTTCTCCCTCCCTAGGACAACTGCAACAACACCCAGTCCCGGGCTCAGGTGAGGAGTCAGGGGCTCCCACACCCAGGTTCTGAGATGGGGAAGGTGGGTGCAGAGCCCTGACTCCAGCACAAATCCTGCGAACCGTCCTAAGTTTTCCCCTCGGGGTCTCCCACATCCTGTCTAGAGGGATTCAATCCCCATTGCTCATGCCAGCTCAGCGTGAGCAGAAAGTCCATCCCTGCACATTTCAGAAATAATGGGGTGACTCTGAGGGCTGTGACCACTTTCCCCTTGGTCACAGTGAGTGCAGGAACAGATTCAGGAAATGGGAGGTTGTAGAGAGAGCAGTGCCAGAAGGGTGCCATGTGTCAGTTCCTCTGAGATTTCCATTTCTCAGGATGCAACAGCAGATAAGGGGTCCCCATGACTTTCGACTAGGGAACAGTATTGGGACACACTGACCACTGGGCAAAGGGGATCCTCACATGCAGAGGCCTAAACAGGCAAGGTGGACAGAGAACCAGGTCCACCAGGAGGAACCTGCCAACACCTCTGAAGCCCTCCCAGCTGTGCTCTCCGGAGACCCCCTGCCCTGGGGCAGAACAAGCTTGAGGAGACAGAGGGGGTCCTGGAGAGAGCAGCTGCAGGAGCTTCTCTGCTGGATCAGGAGCAGCCTCTGTGAGCTGCCCCCTCTTGTCCCGCTCTGCAGGGGCGTGTTCATAGAGAATCCGGGTCACGTGTCCTCTCACCTCTGAGCTGCTCAGTGACAGCAGCTCCCTACACTTGTCAGTGTCCACCGTCCCCCAGCAGACAGCACGTCTCAGCCAGATTCGCTGCAATGGGGCAGCTGCTGTTTCTGCTCCTGTACCAGGCCCCGAGGGGCGGGATTTCCTGCTGTTATGGGCTCCAGACCCTCATCACTGTCACCATGGGAACTCACGGACACTCTTTCCCCCTGCCCCCCCCCAGCAGGAGATCCATAAGTGGCCCCACGCTCTGGATGAGGCCTGCACAGAGCTGACCCTCAGGGCAGGAGCTGTGGACATGCTGGTTTCCCTGCTGCCAACCTGCCCAGGGCAGAAATTCTCCTCTGCTGCCAGCATCCTTCCTACCGGCATGGCGCTATCCAGTCCCCTGCGGATCCAGCAGCAGATGCTTGGTCTTTCCATATATAAAATCAGCAACTCATCTATGAAGCATTTTCTCGGGAAAACCTTGTCACTGCCCAGACCAGAGTGACTACCTGGGACTGAGTCCTGGTCTAGAGTCGGGATCCTGGTCGAGTCTAGAACATTCCATGTGGCACTGTCATGGCTCCCTCTACGTCTGGGTGCATCCTGCCATATTTGGAGCAAGTTCTCAAATGGGAAGATCTACTGAAACAGTGAGTGGTCCTTGGACCAGACTTGGCCCTCCTGTCCCCATCCAGAGGGGACTCACTGACTGTGTTGGGTCTGGGGGTGTGTTGCAGAACCCTGGGGCTCAGGCTTCATTTTCCAACCACGGGAATGTCTCAGACATGTCTCTGAGTCATAAGGAGCAAATGAGGGGTCCCAGAGTGCAGGAAGCAGAGCAGGTTAGACTGGGCATAGGGGTGACCCCACACTCCCTGTCACACCTTCTCTGTCAGGGCTCAGCTCAAGCCCCTCGTGATCAGCACAACGGGGCTGGAGCATTGGATGGGCCCATCAGCTGCTCCCCCAGCAGCCCCAGGGCAGGCCCAGGAGGGGACGGTCATTCTCATGACCTTGGGGAGAGGCCGTGGGGACCCATCCACAGGTTCTCTGTTGGATCTTCCCAGTACCATGGTGCCCACAGCTGGGGCGCAGGTTGGGAGAGGCCCTGTGGGAGCAGGTGAGACACACAGGAGGGTCCTGACTCTGCTCCCCGCACTCTCGCCAGCTCCCTGGGTCCCATTGTGGGGGGCCTTCCCTGAGCGCTGTGCTCAGTCCCCGTGCTGTGTCCCCGAGCAATCCCGGGCGGCCCTGCGTTCAGGTCCATCTGTCTGGCTCCGGCCCTGCAAGTGCACGTGAAGAGGGAGCTTCTGCTGGGCGCTCTGGCCTTGTCTCAGGGTAAAATACCTGCCTCCTGGAGTGTCCTGGATGCCGTGACGTGGGCAGCCTCGGTGGTCCTGTTTCTGGTCTGATCCTGGAGGGAGACTGATGCAGGATCCTTCTCTTCAGATCTTGCCCCAGCCCCAGGAGTTGACCAGGAATCCCCTGAGGAGCTGGGTGTTGTTCTACAAGCTGCCCCAGATCAGGAGCCTGCAGAACCATCACAGGAGCTGGGTGTCCCTCCACGTGCTGCCCCAGAGCTGGAACCTGCAGATCTGCCGGAGGAGCTGGGCGTCCCTGCACATGCTGCCCCTGCGCTGGAACATGCACAACTGATAGCTCCTGCTGCAGCACCACGGGCACAGCTCGGGGCAGCCGGGCGGGTGGGCATGGGCGGTGCCTATTGGTTTGTAGCCTCCAGTGGAGCAAGGCTGGCTGAGGGCCCGAAGCCTTCCAGCCCCCTGCAGGGGACCCGCGGAGGAGCCCAGTAAGCAGCAGGTGTCCATCACTACCTTCCCTCCCAGGCTGGTGGCCGAGCAGCTCACACTCATGGACAAGGCCCCTGCCCCAACCTGCCCTTCCTGGGCAGACCTGGCTGTGGGCCCTTCTCTGGGCCACAGTCCCCCTCCCTGTGCTGGCTCACTATCTGCTGCCTGAGTCCTCACTGTTCCGGGACGGCTGCTATGGCAACACAATCACTGAGAGGGGATGAATAGCATGAAACCAGAGAGAGCATGGGGGTGGGGTCCCGGCCTTTTGGTGGAGACCTGTACCGGGGGTCCCAAATGTCTGCAAGGTTCTGAGCAGCCTGGACCCATTTCTGAGGCTGCTGCCGTGTGGTTTCCTTCAAGGGAGGTGCGGAAACCAGCGCAACGTGCAGCTGCCACAGAAAAATATTCCTGTGAGGCCGCAGGAGAGTGGGGGGGAGTGGGTCCCTGAGCTTGGCAGGGCTCCCTTAGAGTTGAATCAGAGGGACTGGCGCCCCTGCACCCACACTCTCTAACTGGGTTCTGGGGTCCTGTGTGCTCCTCAGTGGACTGAACAGAGTCCAGGGGCTGCTCCCAGTCTGGCCATGTCGTCTGTGCCCTACGCTCTTGCTCTCACTGGGACCCTGACTCGCCCCTCCCTGAGGCTGGCTGTGCAGGTGACCCTGTCCCTACTCCCAGGAGCTGTTCCTGGAGGTGGTGCCAACTCAGTGCAGGGGCGCCTTCTGGTCTCAGAGGATGCAGCCGGGCTCTGGGCACATGAGACCCGGCATGCAGGCCACCGTGAACCAGTTCCACAGAGTGGTCGCCTGTGTCCTCACCAGATGCCTCGGGGACGTGAGCCTGTCAGCCCGGGCCGGGCGCGGGTGCTGGAGCACTGGATCCTGGTGGCCAGGGTACATGTGGGGGGGCGGAGCCCCTTGGTGTTGGGGCTGCCTGTTGTTCCTGTGAGCCTCGGGAGGGAAGATGTCTCCTGTCTGGCTCCGGTGTCCTGCACGGACACTTTCCTAGGGGCCTACCCAGTGGGGTGGATCCTTCCTACCTCTTCTTTCCTTGGGTGATTCCCACTTTCCCCTGGGGTTTCCTTGGGGACGATGTGTCCCCGCGGCTCCTAGACTCTTGGTGTCCCCAGTATTTGGGTTCTGCACTGAGGACTGAAGGGCTGCTGAGACTCCAGCTGCCCAGTCCCATGTCTGGCCCCAGGAGTGCCGGCGCCTCCGCAACTGGGCGCCCACCAGTGCCATCATCAGTGCCCTTCAGAGCACCACCATCAGCAGCCTCCACCAGGCCTGGGGCCACGTGGTCCAGGTGGGTGACCAGTCTAGGAGCCCCTTACGTGAGGCAGCTTTTCTGTGTGCGCCAGTGCCCCTCAGAGAGTGGGGACGTCCTGGGACAGCAGCTCTCAGGTGACAGGCACAGGGCAGGGGTCAGTCTCAGGCTTCCTGGATGCTGAGCCCTGCCTCAGTTTCCAGAATGTTTCCTTAAGTGTCTGGTATGGGGAGTTCCAGAAATGGGTATTTGGAGGTAGGGATCCCAACAGTGAAATCTACTCTTGTGGGCCCTCCCTGGGGTACTGGGCTCTGCATGGGACCTGGGGTTGGGGTGTTGGGGCCCATTCAGTTATGGGATGCAGTGACTGAGTCTTATGGGAGTTGTGGGAGGTCATGCTAGGTGGGTGCAGACCAGAGACTCACGCCCCGCAGCGTGCACCCACCCCTTTGAGCACAATCTGAATTATAGATTGTCAGAGAGCTCATTCATCATTACAACCCCATGGCCTGAGCATCGGCAGGAACCCAAGGAGCTGTCCACAGCGGGAATGGACGGAAAGGGGCCCGATAGCGCCCCTCTTGCCCCCTGAGCTAGTGCAGCCAGGACCAAGGCACTGAGTAGAGCTGGTGACTACTATTGTGCCATGAGGTAGGGGCCGGGGTCCCAGGACACAGGGAGAATTGTCCTAGGAACCTCACTGTTCCCCCCCCAGGTGGAACCGTGGAAACTGGGCGGACTGTGTGCAAGCGGACCCGTGGGCAGAGATGCTGCAGCCCCTGCAGGTAGTGTGGGGCCAGGAGGCCTGCAGGGAGGAGGCTGTAGGGGAGGTGGGTGCTGGGGTCTCGCTGTGGTTTCGGGCTTTCCAGTCTTCTCTGCAGGGGCGGGCAGCATGTGGGAGGGTCAGGGCCTGTTTGGGGCTGTGAGAGCAGGAGGCCCTGGGGGCATCTGTGTGGGGCTGAGAGTCTCAGTGTTCAGTGTCTCTGTTCTCTGCGGGTCTCTGGGCCTGAGGCAGGAGAGTGGGGGCCAAGGGCGGGCACCAAACTCAAGGATGGGTGCTCGTCCCAGCAGAAGCCGCGCCCAGGTTTGCCTCCTGGGTGAGGGACTGTGGGAGATCCCGCCGAGACTCCTGCAGCAGGTGAGGAGCTTGTGGGGACCCCCAGGAAGAGGGGGTGACCGCCACAGGGGTCTTCCAATGCCCAGGAGGTCCCTCTCTGCCCTGCCTCCTGCCACCCAATCCCTGACTCCCCAGGGTGGAGCAGGAGCCCATAGAGCATGGAGCGTGGGGAGGGAGCCGCAGGGTAAAGAACTGGGGACCCCCTGGCAGCCCCTTTATGGAGGACTCTGCGGCTGGGGGTGAGGAGGTAACTGTGAGGTCATTGCTGGGCTCCTGTGCTGCTGGAGCTGGAGTGGGGCTGAGACTCAGTTATCAGGGAGCATCCTGGGAGGGCTGGAGCACAGGGCCCCTCCCTAACTGCCTCTGGCACAGGCTGTGCTCCCCTTCCTGGGGCCCATCCTCCAGGAGCTTCAGACACTGCACAGAGAACTGCAGGAACCTGTGGTGAGTAGCTGGGCCTGGGCAGGTTGGGGTACAGGAACCCCTCACTCACCCCTGCACGCCAACACTGGGTCACGGGGTCCAAACTCTCGGAGTTCCCAGGGAACTGGGTCCTCACACACCGGAAAGCGCGGCAGCAGAGGGTCCCCAGGTCTCATCTCCCCAGTTTCAGGGGCAAGAGCAGAGCCCCTGATGCAGAACCCCTGAGGTCTGGGGGCCCCTAAGCCTCTCCTCCAGCAAGAGAACCTTAGGGGCAAGGCCCCTGTCCTGGCCAGGTCCACCTCCCTAGTGTGTCACGCAGCAGGTGGACTCTGAGTCCCTGACATCCCACAGCCTGGAGCTCAGAGCCTGGCCCAGGGTCTCCCCTGCTCTCTCGTGTGCCGCCCCCTGTGGTCGTCGGGGGGTAGTGCAGGCGAACCGGCCTGGGCAGAGGAGGCTCTAAGGCCCAGGGGCCCTTTCTCATGCCCTTGGGTGTTTGCTTCCAGGGAGAGGACATCAAAAGGGAGCTAATTGAAAAGGTGAGTAGCCTGGACTCCTCATGAGACAGTGAGGAGTGGACATATGCACCCTGTCCCCCGCTCTCCTGTAGAGTCCGTTTGTTCTGACACTCATTGTTGGAGAATGAAAGAGCAATGGGAGACCCATTTATGGGTGTGGGGATCCATCAGGAGGGCTTCCTGGTGGAGGGGCGTTATTGTATCTCAGAGAACAAGGGAGGCTGAGGACTGAGTATAGGAGGGTTCCCTGTGGGCATTTTCCATCAGGTCATCCTCTGAGCACCCCTGAACGCATTGCTCCCCACTCAGGCCTCTGGGGAGAGGGGGCTTTGGTTCCAGAAAACGCAATGTGTCTTGTGTTCATAGCAACAGCAGGAACTGAGGCACTGAGTCGGTGATACACCGGTTCAGGCAATCCTGGAGGTTTACCTGACACCACGGCTGCTTCATGGAGTCAATTGTTTTAAAACAACTGTCTTACTACTAAACTGATTGAATGTTAATAATGATCACAGCTTTCCTGCTGTTGCATTTTTCCAGTGAAGAGATGCCAGCCTCGAACCAACGTGGACCTTAGAGTAACTCGACATGTTTCCCACAGCCTGACGTCCTTTCCCGCAGCCAACTCCCCTTCTCTGCTCTCTCTGACCTCTGCCCCAGCCCTGGTTGCTCCTGCTGTGTCCCTGGATAATGCCTTTTTATATATATAAAGAACTTATAAACCCTTTATATTTCTTTCTTTCTTTCTTTTCTTTTTTTTTTTTTTTGCTTTTTGGGTCACACCCGGCAATGCCCAGGCTTTACTCCTGGTTCTGCACTCAGGAATTACTCCTGGCGGTGCTTGGGGGACCTATGGGATGCCGGGATCGAACCCTGGCTGGCACAGGCCGGCTGCGTGCAAGGTAAACGCCCCACATGCTGGGCTATCGCTCCGGCCCCTGTATTTCTTTAAAGTTAAAGCACTTTATAAGTTAATCATTGTAAGACAAGTAGAATTTGGTTTTCACATTTCTCAGTGACATAAAAGTTAAGAATAGTTTTACTTTAAAGCCTGATATTTTGGTTCATTTTATGAGAGAAACCTGTAGGAAGGTGCGCAAGACCTGAAGGGTGTCTATGAACCCTGAGACTGAGCCGAGCCTGACCCAGAGAGTGATCCAGCTAGATCCCCAGCCAGAGCAGACTCCCCATTTTCCTTTTTTTTTTGGGTCACACCCGCTATGCTCAGGGGTTACTCTTGGATCTGCACTCAGGAATTACTCCAGGAAGTGCTCTGGGAACCATATGGGATGTTGGGGATCGAACCCAGGTGGTCCGTGCAAGGCAAATGCTCTCCCTGCTGTGCTATTGCTTCTGCCCCCAGATTCCCTTCTTGAGGACCAGCCCTGGTGTGTGTAAGCCGTGACGTTGATGTGCCAACCCTGTGGAGCACCAGCTCTGACTATGGGAGCACCAGGGCAGCTGTATCTACTAGCCTGACATCACCACAGCATCACAAACTCCCACAGTCAGGAGGGAGTATTGGCGTGTGTGTGTGTGTGCGTGTGTTTGTGTGTGTGTGTGTGTAAAGACTAAGTTTAATAGCAGCAGGATACATTCCCAATTTAAAAGTTTATTTCTCACCCCTGTCACCCTGGCCCTCCCAGCGATACTGTCGACTGTGATTCCAGGCTCTGTGCAGGTGACCGAAAGTGATGAGGGGTGAATACAGTCAGTCACGGCTCTTCACTCTTAGAGCACAGGGTTGGCTTCAGGGGCTCTCCACTGCTCAGTCACACAGGATCAGTCGGAAGGGAGGACCCGATGCTGACTTCCAGTGATCTGTGAGAGACCTTGTCCTCAAAACTCCCCAGTGGTCAGCATCACACAATGTATTGAGCTTGTTTTATCCTAGCAAGAACAACACAGCAGTTGCTTTGGGGACGCGCTGGTCTGTTCTTGCATCCTGTCTCCAGGTCTCTTTTCTGTGCCTTTCCCTATCCAGGTGTGCTTCCCAGGCCCCTGATCTCCTTTCTTCCAACATCCATGATGACCTAAAATGCGTCCAACTGTGTTCAGTCCTCAGGCAGATACTAGATTTTCCATCTCATGTGATGATGATTACAACAGTTAAACTCACAGTGAACATGCAGTGAACATTTTCTGCTCCTGTAGGGTTCTAATTGCCCACTCAGTGTCTCCCACCACAGACCTCCCAGAGTGATTTGTATCTCCTTCGCTGCCCATTGCCTGTTCTACAACGTCAAGAGGATCACACAGCCTTGGTGTTGTTAGACCTATTGCATCCACCAGCATAATCCTGAAGACGGAAAATAACAGCAGGAACACACAGCGCCAGAGTCTGCGTGTTGTCAGCTGCTGCCTCTATGGGGCTCGGCTCTGTGTCACGGGAAGAGCCTGCTGCTGTTTCAGAGAGGAGGGCACTGAGGCTGGGTCCCTGCAGGAGGAATAGGTGGGTGCCAGTCCCCAGCTCAGGGTGCTCTTTGCTCCCTGCACCCTGCTCTGGGAAGGGTTTTAAAGTGTCCAGATTCCCTTGGTGCCAGGACTTTTAGATCGAGTTCCTGAGAGCCCTTCAGAGCATGGTGAGTCCCAGGGGCCTGGGAGAGTAACCTCCAGCCACAGGACCTGCCCTGTTGTGGGCAGAGTGAATCTCCAGGGAGATATCACCAATTTCTAGAATGGTGTGAACCTTTTAATTTTTATTTATTTATTTATTTTTGCTTTTTGTGGGTCATACCCAGCAACGCTCAGGGGCTACCTCCTGGCTCTGCACTCAGAAATTACTCCTGGCAGTGCTCGGGGACCGGATGGGATGCCTGGGATTGAACCCAGGACGGCACAGGCTGGCCTCCTGCAAGGCAAATGCCCTACCCGCTGGGCTATCACTCGGGCCCACCTTTTTATTTTTTATATTAAATTTTTTTATTGTATTGAATCACTCTGCAATGGACCATTACAAAGCTGTTCGTGATTGGGTTTCAGTCATAGTGTTGCAACACCCATTCCTCCACCAGTGCACATTTCCCAGCACAAATATGCTCCGTTCCCCCACCAAACCTGCCTCTATGGCAGGCTCTTGTCTCTCTTTCACTCGCTCACTTCGCTCGCTCTCTTTCCTTTGGTGCATTTTGGTTTCAATTCAGACACTGAAAGGTTACCATGTATATCATTGAACTACCTCGATACTCATTTCTAGGCTAGCATTAGTATTTCGACTATTGTTATCTAACGGGTCCCTTCTCTATCTTACCTACCCTCTGCCCCATATACATGTGGTATAATCCAACACTGACACATACTCCTGGTTCCTGTTGTCCTTGGCCTTGGATATTTGTCTCTTACTACATTTCTTTAAAACCCAGTAACGAATGCAGCCATTCTGTAGCTCTCCAATTCCTCCTGACTCATTTCACTCAGCACGATACTCTGCATCGGTGGTAACCCTTTTTAGGTTGCAGGCAGGCATCAGTTTAGAGGAGGCTCAGCTGTGTCCTGCTCTAGGCAGTCAGAGCACTGGGGCTAATGCAGCAGCTGCTGGGTTTCTGACTGTGTGCTGGGTCACAGGATGTTGGGGCCGTGTGTCCAGCAGGGGGCGCTGGATGACGCAGATTCACAGTCACACCCATGTCCTCAGCAATGTGCAAGCCAGGCCCTGGGGGCAGCATCCTTCCCCTCTGCTGTCCTGTTGTTTGGGGCCTGGCCGTGCCCAGGGGCTCCTCCAGCTCTGTGTAATGTCTCTCGGTGGAGTTCAGGGTTTAGGTGCTCCCAGACGCCACACTTGGGTCTCCTGCGTGAGAGTGCTCAGGGCACAGGCCCTGTCACTTTGGGGCTCCCTCTCTGCTTTCATCACGCTTTCAACATCCTGTGGCTGTGAGAAATTCTGTCTAGTCCAACAAGGGGCAGAAATCAACCTTCTCTTGACGAGAGAGGCGAAGAGTTCCAGTTTCAAGGCGTAGGCACAGGGATTGCTGTGACAACCCCATGGACCCTCGGTCTTTCTCACAATGATGCTTGAACCCAGTCACCGAACTAGATGACACCCAGGTGGTCACCCACTAGATGCCCCCCATCAATGCCAACACAGGCATGCAGGTCTTAAACCTAGTCAGGTTACCTGTTAGGCCCCTAAATTATCAATGAAACCGACATGTGTCCCTTGACATTCCTGGGAGAGACATTGCGCTCACTCGCCTTCTCCCTCTCAACCAGCCGACGTCCATCCCTGATGAAGCTCATCCCGAGGGATCAGGGGTTCTGTTGGGTCCTGGGAGGGTCCCGGGAGGACTGCTCAGGGCTGTCAGATGTCTCTGGGGTGACAGAATGATGCGAATTAGACGGCGGTGCTACTGCACAAGCCTGTGACTCCCAGTGATCCCTGAGTCGCACTTGCAGGTGAATTATGCGGGAGCAGTCCCCGTTCCTGCCCCATGGGCATGGTCTGGACAGGGTCCAGTGGGCAAGTGACAGCGGCGGCTCCCAGACACTGGGCAGCGGCTGAGGAGTTCCCGGGTCTCGTGGCCCATTAGAAAGGTCTGTGACAAGAGTTCCCCTGCATGGGCATCACAGATTGTCAATGCTTCCCTGTGTGGAGGGCACCAGGTGCCAGATTATTCCTGTCATCAATATTGACAAAGAACACACCTTATCATGTGCAGTGACTAAATGCAGTAGAAGACAGACAAATGTTCGCCTGATATGTGAATTCTAAGCTTTAGTGATTAATTCTCTGGTGGTCTGCAGTCCTGTGTTCCCCCTGGTGAATTTTGGCCAACTGGGTGGACAGGACCATGTAAGGCCTGAGCGTGTGTTGAATCTGGGACCCTGTGGAGTTGGGGTTTTCTCAGACTCTCCAGCAGTGCTCGGGACTCCAGGCCCACACCTGGCAGGGCTCAGGGACTCCTGGCGTGTTCATCACAATGTTCAGGGGAGCATTTGGTGCTGGAAATTGTAGTGAGAATTTCTGCATACAGGGGATGCACCATGAGCCCGGATCGTCTCTCTGGGCCGTTAGTGCTAATTTTACTATCATCAATTTGCCCTTGTTTCATTTCCTTTTGAAGTTTTGGGTCATAATCCCAGATGCTCAGGGTTTACTCCTGGCTGTGTGCTCTGGGTTCACTCCTGATGGTGCTCAGGGCACCATATGGGATATGGTGGATAAAACCTGGGTCAGCTGCGTGCATGGCAGCCTCATACCCCTTACAATCAATTTTGCTGTTAAATTTGCCAGAATTTTAGATTAATGCTTATTGATCACCTGTGTTGAAATCCCCTGATGTTGAGGAATAGTGGAGTAAATATTGTATTGTACTATAGATATTTGTAAATTGTAGTTATAAATCCTCTTGGACACAGGTTTGCAAGGTGTGATGGCCTCAGTGCTACCACACTCTGTAGGAAACCATGCTCTGTTCACAACCACTGCCCTGCTCCTGAGCTGGCCGCTACAATGGGGCGCTGGTGGGTCTGCTGCTATCAGGGCAGGACATGACTGCTCTGGGGACAGTCAGACTAGAAACAGACAGTGGGAGGTAACCAGCCCCAAAGTGTCTGCTAATGTCTCCATCTGCTCTTGCGCCGGGGGTCTTTGGGAGGCGACCACGGGTGTCCTCATGGTTTTCCTTATCTGTATTCTAGGAAATGAAGAGTTTTATGTCAGTCTCTAACTCAATAACTGAAAGGGATGTTGGTCCCTCTCCCACGGGTTCAAGGAGCCAGGAGCCTCCCAGCCTGCGGGGTCTGTGGGCAGCTGTACAGTCCCCTTCACTCCCTCAGGCCTGTACTGAGGTCACAGCTGCGGTGTCCTGGGACTGAGCCCAGACAGGTGCTGTGCCCAGACAGATTTCCTGAGAAATCTCAGGAAGGAGCTGCAGAACAGAAAGGAGGGGCTGCACCCAGACTGAGGCTGAGCCTGACCCCGTGGAGGAGTCAGAGCATTTAAAGTGCCCTTGAAGCGATGATATTGCGCGTGGCCCCAAAGTCCAGCACCTGCAGTGCAGAAACCTGAGGGAGCGGGATCCAGGACTGTGTCATCGCCTGTCAGAAACCATGTTCTCTCACTCTGCTCCTGGGCTTCCCCCGATGGGCTGCCTGGCCCCGCCCATGGAGCCTGTTCTCTCTGGAGTTTTCTCACGTTCTGAAATAAGGCTCTGGACACAACACTGTGCGCCACTGTTGTCTGGAATGACCCACTTATCGCTCAGTGTTAGAGTCATTCACATTATCTGACTCGGTCTTATTTGATGCACAGGTCAAAGGCCGGAATATCTGCCCAAACAGTACTCAGCCTGCCGCCACGTGTACTTTTTGTTGTAGTTTTTGATGCCGTTTAATATGTCTCAGCACCGGAAGCAGATTAAGGAGGAGGGCAGTAGAGGCGGACACCCGTACTCGAGCAAGGACTGGGAGGCGTGACCCTGGACACAGTCCAGTGTATCACTGTATCACTGTCTTCCCGTTCATCATCGATTTGCTCGAGCGGGCACCAGTAACATCTCCATATGTCCTGTCTCATGCTAGTAGAGCCCAAGGGCATCTGCCTGCTCCAGGAACATAAAGACCTTCAAACCATTCCATCAGGTCATGGGAATGAGGTCTATAATTGTTACTGGTATTTGGCATATCAAATACGACACGGGTAGCTTGCCATGCTCTGCCGTGCGGGTGGCATACTCTTGTAGTCACCTCTGATCTCCAGCATTTATTGGCGAACTTTGTGGCAGCAAGCCGCTGCGCAAGCCGTGCTATAATAGGCTCTTCTGCTGGGTGGAGTTCTGACTAGAGGGAAGTCCTCATGGCAGCCCTCATGGAGTGGGGTGTTGTCTGGCTTCTTGTGAGGCTCTGCTGGGGTGGCGGGCCAGGGCTAGAACTTGCCAGCCCTCCTGGGTGCCTCATGAGTGGTTGGGCACAGGGAGAGCTGATAGCAGCTCTGCCCCATGACTGTGTGTCTCTGTGCTGTGTCCATAATTCCCACAACTGTGACTTCCCAGCTCGGCCACTGCTGACACCTGGGCCAGCTTCCATCAGGCCCTGGGAGGGCACGGCTAGTGCAGCTGCTGGAAGCCTGGCCACTGCCTCTCTGCCCCTCATCCGTGTCCTGTCTGTCCTTTTGCAGGAACCTGGACCAAGGCTGCCAGCCCAACGGTCCCCAGCAGGAAGGACCCACAGGGGATGGCCGTGTCCACCCTGAGTATCTCTTCCCCCATAGCAGGATAGTGGGACACTTGAGGCTCACTGGACAGCCCCTCCTGCTCTGAGGTGAAGGAGATTGATGCGAGGTTTGACTGGGTGCCTGAGTGATGGGGAGAAGGACTGAGCACCTGCACCCCTGACCGGGATCCCCATAGTAGGGTGCCCTCGTGTTCCCCGTGGACACGGTCTGGATTTATCCCTGTTCTCGCCAGTTCTGTTCCTGTCAGCAGGGCTCTGTGGTGGTGTGGCTGGTTCTGTCCCTTCCTCTGCTCCCTGAGGGGAGGTGAGGCCTTTCCGCCTCCTGCTCCAGACTCTCTGTAGCCTCGAGCTGCCACATGCGGGATAAAGCCTCTGTCACCACCTGAGGGGACCCGGCGCCTTCCCGGATGTCATGTTCAGGTCAGCGCTGATGCCTGCTGCTCCCCCAGCTGGAGGGTCCCGCTAGTGTGGCCCCTGCTAGAGCAGCAGCAGTCTCAGTCCCCAGCTCTGCTCTGTCCAGCAGCTGAGGCAAGGCCCAAGGTTGCCAGTTAAACTGTCACCTGCAGAGAGAATTCTCAGGACGGAGCTGTCCAAGCTGAAACCCAACAGTGGGACCCAGTGGGTCAGGTCCCAGTGGGCCAATGAGGTGTGCTGGGAACCCTCCTGCTCTGAGGTTAAGAATGAGCCTCCAACTAATATCAAGGCCAGGGCAAACAGGGGCCAGGAGATCATGCTAATATTTGAAATCTACCACATATGTGACAGGGTTTGGGGGACTGAGAGTAGGGCAGACAGAGAAGGGCCCATTTTGACAGTAATAGTTGGAAATAGTAATGCTTGACTAAAACTGAGTATTCAAAGTAAGTAAAGGGATACACATGATAACCCTTCAGTGTCTATATTGCAAACCATAATACACAGAAGGACAGAGGCTGGGGGAGACACAGAGAGAGAGAGAGAGAGAGAGAGAGAGAGAGACAGAGAATATGCTGTAGAGGTAGGATGTTGGGGCGGGTAGGAAGGAAAGGGGACATGGGTGGTGTTGGGAAATGTGCAATCCTACAGGGATGGGTGTTGGAGTACTGTATGACTGGAACCTAATCATGAACAGCTTTTTAATCACTATTGCACAGTGATTTAATGAAAATGTAATAAAGTAAATATTCAAAAATTGTGAAAAATAAAGACTCAGGATTTATGGAGTGCAGGGAGAGCAATGGGGAGAGCTGGTAGCTGCTCTGCCTGATGTATCTGCATCTGTGGTTCAAGCATTCCTGGGCTTGAAATACTCTCCTCTGAAGGGTGGGTCTTAAAGTGTGGGTCTCTAGGCTGGGTCTCTGACAAGCCAGGCTTGAGATTGGATTAGTCTCTTGGGTGGAGATCTGATGAGTTGTGAAGTGTGGATGATGAAGATCACTGCCAGCATGGTGTGGGGGGGTTCCTCTGGGTTCTTCTGAGGCTCTTATCCTTTTTTCAGCTGTAAGCTATCATGGATGATCCTTTTGACAAACTCCAATTCACCTCCCTCTGCCATGATCTCTGTGATCCCTCCTGTGTTTATAGAACTAGGTGGAGACCTTCGAGCATTTCCCGAGTTTACTCCCTTAGCTTTCAACTGATTGGCAAAGAAAAGAAAGGAGGGTTGCACTTGCACAAGTCATAGATTATTTCAGATAGATTCTTCCTTAAGAGCATCCATCAGGAGTGTCTTCTGTGGTACTTTTACCACTTTTATGAGATTAGATAAGTTATTCTGTTCCACATTTTTCTCTGCATAGTTGAAGCACATATCATTGACTTCAGTGGCAAGAAAATACCAGTCATTTAAAGTTGTTCTGAGTAAAGGGTAGATGCAGGACGCCCAAGTACCTATGTCAATTCCTCTCAGGAGAGTACATGTCAGAGCTCTAGTGGCTTCAGGATCTTTAAAATGAAGTATCACTCTTCCATTCATATTTATGTGAACACGCTGCTTAAAATCTGGATATTTGGATGCCAGATATGGGGAAGTCTGGTGGTTTGTCCTTGTAACTGTTTCTTGCACGCATTGATTTACTCAGAGCCATCTCAAAGTTCAAAGTTTCTGCCAGACAATTACCCTGGCGTGAACCTCTCTCAAACCAGCGTGAGGATCCTGGAAACGCAGATGTTACGCTCCCAGGACACCACCATCTTGGGAAGTTGGAGAACAAGAATGTGGAAAGATAGGTCTACAGCTGAATCTCAACAAAACAATGTTCATGAAACACTGTTTCATGAACAATGTTTCATGAGGCCCCATTCACTCAGTTCCAGAGACCCCATTCACTCTCAATGGAACAAATATCTCTGAATGTAGCAGTTATGTGTACCTAGGTTGAGAAGTCAACATGATGAATGACCTAAAACCTGAGCTGCGCAGGAGGAAGAGAGCGGCATGGAATGCCTTCAAGGGCATCGAAGAAATAGCTAAAAGGACAAAGAACCTCCAACTCTGGGCACATCTCTTTGACTCCACCATTCTCCCTGCATTAACATACCCCTCAGAGACCTGGGCCCTATGAAAGCACGATGAGAACGCTACTTTGGTCTCCCAAAGAGGAATGGAAAGAGCTATGCTTGGAATTTCACACCTCACTCAAGTGAGAGAAGGAATCTGGAGTTCTGACTTCCATCGATGATCCAGAGTCAGGGACGCTGTCTTGTTTGCCAAGGCATTGAACATCAGATGGGCTGGACATGTAATGCAATTTGGAGATGATCGCTGGACTAGAGCTGTCACTGACTGGATCCCAAGGGATGTCAAAATATCACGTGGCAACCCACCTACAAGATGGTCAGACTTCATCGTCAAGACCCTAAACGACCCTAAATGGTTTGAGGCTCTTAATATTCCTGAAGCAAGCAGATGCCATTGGGCTACACTGGCATGTGATAGGGTCAAATGGAAATGTTACTGGCGCCCACTTGAGCAAATCAATGAATAATGGGATGTCAAGTGATCAAGTGATCAAGTTAGAATTTATGGCTTTACTGATGCAGAAGGGCCGACTTTTCCATGTTCTCCTGACAAGTCTCCACATTGTTGGGTTGGACTCGATCATCTCAGTCAAACACCAGCTGCACTGGGTATGGATAGAGTAAAGTTGTTATTTCCCCAGACTGCGATGGCATGGTGGGTCTCTTGCTATCTGTCTCTCACTTCCTGAGTTGCTGCTGTGGCTACTGGGTCGTAGCCCTGCAGCCATAAGTTCCTTGTCTCCATGGTGAAGAAGAAGCTCCTTCAGCCCTTACTCTCCTGAGGGACTCTTCCCAGGGTGTCCTGTTCATCTCTTAATCATGAGAAAGAGCTAATCCTGCTGGTACCCTGAACTGTAGCTTATCAGACATGAACATCATTGTGTTGAATAGCATCTGCTCTGAGACCACTCCTGCTTCAGAACATTGGCTGTCTTGGTTATTCAGGGATAGGATAGTTTTCTAGATGATAGTCTTTAAACTAAACTTGAAAGTGTTTCTAGCATTCAGCCTTAGCCTTCACATCACCACTATATGAGAATAAACATTTCAGGATCTCAATCAGGCTTGGTGAAAGTGGAGGGAAGCCGTTGGAAATGAACTCAGAGTGGAAGAACTATCAACGTCCACTCCCTGACCTGAAACTAGATATTTCCCTCCATAATGGATTGGAATTCTCCTGGGATCCATGACCTTGAGTTCACAATTAATTTTTATCTGTTGTCCCATAGAAATGAAGTTCATGCCCGGAAATGAGCCCTAAACTCAGAGATCCCCTGAGCTAGGATGTCCACACATCCCTCTTGTCTTTGTGCAGTTGTTGCCCCTTCCTGTGCTGTGTTGCCGTCATCATCGTGTTGGTCCTGACTTTGATGACTGTTGTTGTGCTTTCCAGTTGGCCTCTGATGCACAGTCTGTGTTCTGCTGATGGCAGTATGCAGAGAGAGATATTCACTAGTGCATGTGAGCTGGTGTTAGAATTGAACATTTAGTCTCATTCATTCAAGCAGGTGCTCTGCTAGGAATCCCTTATCTGTGACCCTGCATTTTTGTTATGGAGAGTTTCCCAATGTCCTCAATCCTCTCTGTCAGGTCTGGGGCTGCTGTTTCACTCTGGTCCTGACATTTAGATCGGGAAGATTCTCACTGGCCTGAGAGGTTAAAATAAGAGGGGCACAATGTGCCTGAGAGGAGCACAATGACGAGTCAGGGTCCACCCTGCCATGTTCTGAGAAGTCTCTCTGACTTAAGATCTGCAGGCATATCAGCCCCCTTCTCTCACTGCGAATCCAGGAGATTCCCAGGTAAATGTGATTCTGAAAATCCATGATGTGACCCAACACATCCTTTCTCCTCATCTCTCTGAGAGGGTTGCCTGTTCCAATCATAGTACTTGCAGCACCTACGATAATGTCTTTCCACGGCGTGAGATGTTTTGTACTATGGAGGATGTGAATCTTTCCTTCTGAGAGCTTAAAGGATGTGAGAAGGGAGGGTCACAGTTCAGTGAAATCTATACTGGGGTGACAATCTAGCTGAATATTGCGGCGAACACCGAAACTCAGGTTCCAGATCCTACTGCAGTGACTATGTGGGGTAGCAATGCTAAGAGTTTAGAGAGTAAGGGCTTCCAGATTAGCAAGTCAAGAGCCCCCCCCATACATGCAGGTGGCAATAATATAATTACATTATACATAATCATATCATAAAATAACACCAGATGAAGTTCTAGGCTCTTCTGCATCCTCCAAAGTCAGTTCAGATGGTTTATTCCCCAAATATTTTTAACTCATTCAGAAAATTGAAGAAACAGGAATCTTCCAAACAGTTTGCATGAGGCAAGCATTACCAGCATTACCAACACCAAAGGAAGATAAAGACTGCACAAGAAAGGAAAACTGTAAACCCTGGTGAACATAGGTGCAAAGATCCTCAACACTAAACCAACAATACGTGTTAAATATCTTAAACCATGACCAAGAATTCATCTTGTGGATATAAGAAAGGTTTATTATATATGTGTCAACATAATACCCCATATCAATACCACAAAAATTACAATCATATGATCAAATCAATAGACAGGAGAATGCATTTGACAAGATTCAACATTTATGATGAAAAATGCTCAGTAAAGCGGGTTTTGGGGAATTTTCCTCAAGACAGTTAAAGCCAATTACCAAAGCTTTAGCAAACCAAGTATCTGTGAGTTAGTCTAAAAAAAGAGATAAAATTTTTATTAAAGAAATGTACAAATCTCTACTAAAATATTTCTTAAAGACAGGAGGAAATGCTGGATGGGAAGGATTAGTTTTAGTGATTGGTAAGCTTGCCCAGTGCATTGTGTATATTCAATGTAGTCCCTATTAAAAAATGAAAGCCTAGATGTTCATTAAAGATATAGATCAAACTGTAGAAAATTGAATGGAATAATAACACGCTCCCCACACAATAGCCAAATAATCCAAGGGAAAAAAGAAAACGAGAAGTTTCTCTCTCCCTGAGGGTCCAATGTCAGTATAAAGTTACTGTAACCAAAACATCATAGTCCTGGATAAAGACTCTCAGACTTACAGAATCTGGAGAGAGAGCCATAGGCATATGAAATTCATATTTAATAGGAGACCAAATAGAATGTAGTTGTCACAGAAGGTTTCTTGAACAAACATCGGACAATTTGGTTGATCACACACTAAAGAATAAACTCGGACCCCTCTCTAGTACCCTGCAAAAGGTTGAATTAAAATGAAATATCTTGATATCACACAGGAGTCCACCAATTTTGGAGGAAAATAGTCAAAACACTTCATAACATTTGAATAGGGGCATCTGCAATGACTCAATGCCATTGGCTAAGCAAATGGAGCCAAAGATAAATAAATGATGCTGCACCAGACTTAGAAGTTTCTTTTCTTTTGTTAGTTTGCTTTTTGGGTCACACCCAGTGATGCTCAGGGGTTACTCCTGGCTCTGCACTCAGGAATTACTCCTGGGGGGACCATATGGGATGCCGGGGATCAAACCAGGGTCAGCTGTGTGCAAGGCAAATGCCCTACCCGCTGTGCTATCACTCTGGCCCCCCAGACTAAAAAGTTTCTACCCAGTGAAAGAAATCACCAGAATATAAAGATACTACACAGACTGGGAGAAAATATCTGTCTACCACTCTAGTTACAAAGGTTTAAGCTGGATACATGTATGTGTGTATACGTCTCACTATGTGTATATATATATATGTATATATATATATATATATATATATATATATACACTGACATATGTCTACAAAAAATAAACAACCACTTCAAAAAATGGGGTGGAGTAATTTAAAGATAGTTCCTCAAAGACACATACAGATGCCAAAGGATAGATAAAAATATTCTTATCATTAAGGCAATGCAATCAAAATAGCAATGTGATATCTCACACTAGTAAGACCAATATACATCATGTTGTTACAGTAGTTTGCTTAATCACATGTGCCAAGACAGAGATTGTGGTTGACCTGACCTAGGTAAAGCACCTGCAACCATCAGGGCCAGTCAGGGGTCTCAAGAGCATCGATAGGGTAATTATGAAAGCTCATCATTCTTTTACAGTCTATCACACATCAGCAGGGCAGGACAGGTAATAACATAACCTCTTATCTCATCATGCGGCGGGCAGCACAGCTCACAACAAAGGAAGGGAGTTTCCTGAAACCAGGGTTGTGGTTTATACAACCTGAAAGTTAAGATCTTTCTCAAAGTTCACATTTTCTATCCATACATAAAGACATAAGTCCAAGTTGTACATGCTTTAAGTTAAAAATAACGTACAGCATAAAACTACATTATTGCAATTCACACTTCATAATCACAAAAAACAAAAATAGACAGTGTTGGTGTGGATGTAGGGAAAGGGGGCCTTCATTCATTGCAGGAGGGAATGTCTACCTGTGCAACCTCTTGGGAAAACAAGACAGACACTTCTCAATAAAGCAGGAATTGACCAAGATGGAGATGTGACCTTGTGATTCCACTTCTTGGCATGGGTGCCAAGGGCCCAAAATATACTTAGCAAATATCTATCACTCTGTTCTGATCATTGTGGCACTATTCTCATAAGGGCCCAAAATATACTTAGCAAATATCTATCACTCTGTTCTGATCATTGTGGCACTATTCTCATTAGCCACAATCTGGAAATAACCCAAGTGCCCTAGAGTAGAGACAGGATAAAGAAAGCAGGATACAATCACTGTATCACCGTATCACTGTCTTCCCCATTCATCATCAATTTGCTCCAGCAGGTACCAGTAACATCTCCATATGTCCTGTCTCATGCTTGTAGAGCCCAAGGGCACCTGCTTGCTCCAGGAACATAACGAGCCTCAAACCATTCCATCAGGACATGGGAATGAGATCTATCATTGTTACTGGTATTTGGCATATCAAATACGACACGGGTAGCTTGCCAGGCTCTGCCATGAGGGTGGCATATCCAATGGAAAACCACTCTATCAGAAAAGATAAAACCATGTAGTTTCCTTGTGGATCTATCTGGAGATTATAACACTAAGTGAAGAAAACAAGTGCCCGAGGCAACAGCAACTGTGGACTGATGGTTAGTAGGAAGCAGGAGAATGGAAGGACGAGGACAGGGGAAGACACTGGGATATGGGGTAAGAAGCAGATGCTCTGCTGGAGCTGCGGTCCTGAAATGCTCCATGCTTGAAACCCGGCCATTAACAGTATTATACATTATGGTGCTTAAAAGAATTTTTAAAACAACAAAGGAAAAACACAGACCATGGGGATTCTGGGCCTACATCTGTCATAAGAAATTAATATTGTAACTCTAGTACTTTCTTACCAATACCAGACGCACACTCTAATTGGGAACCAAAAGAATTAGATAACAAATATCCCATTATGTCCCTGGAGGACTGCAATGCAATTTTTCTATAGCATATTTCCAATGACAAATAGCCATACAAACAGATGGAACAATAGAAGCAGCCAGCATGGATAGTCACTCCCTTACCCTAAAGGCATTTCTGGGATTCTGTGGGAACAAAAAGATTTTCCATCAAAGGGAAAGCAGCCACATGTGCTGAGGAAATGTTTCAATTTCCCCCTTCTCTCACACCATTCACAATATGTGTTCACAATGCATCATTAATGATAATGATATGATTTATAAACATGATGGGAGTGAACAATAAATAATGTAAGAAATAGAAAATAGCATCTCAGATATAACAGTTCCTACACAGGTCACACAGGAAATAACTCAAATATATTTAGGATGACGAGATCGGACGCGTTAAGGGTAGTATGGCCATAGATGATACTCGAGGATGACTGCCTCGTGTATGATACTCGTGGTGTTGCAGGTGTGGCTGTGGTGCCCAGCTGCATAAGCAGGTGGCAGACAGGAGACAGACTTGTCTACATTTGGGACTCTACCCTGTGGGCCCTGAATGGTTGATGGTCTGACATAAGAAAAGTCTGGGCCACCCTGGGATGAACCCAGAGAGAGCCACAGCAGAGCCTGGCAAGCTACCCGTGGTGTATTCAATATGCCAAAAACAGTAACAATAATGGATCTCATTCTCAACGAATGGAGACATTACTGGTGCCTGCTCAAGCAAGTTGATGAGCAACAAGAAGACAAATGACAAGTGATATTTGGATGAAGCACTAGGTATAAGTGTTTTGGGCCCTGCCCTCTCCTCCTCCTCCATGCCAGTTGCCCTGGAAGAGAGAGACCCACCTCTGGGTTGCAGGGGTGTAAAACTAGCAACCCAGAGAGCTTTATCAAGAGCTTTATCGAACAGCTCTCGATAAAGCTGTTCGGGAGAACATCCAGTGGGAGATCAAGTCTGGGACCCTGTGCATGGACTCCAGCCTGCTGAGCCAGCTTCTAGGATTCCATATAACATTTATAAAGCTATGCCACATATAAGCTAGGTAAATTGCTCCCCCATCTCTTTATCACTAGATCACTATACATCCCGTTGTTCATCAATTTCCTCGAGCGGGCGCCAGTAACATTTCCATTTGACCCTATCACGTGCCAGTGTAACCCAATGGCATCTGGTTGTTTCAGGAATACTGAAGAGCCTCAAACCGTTCGTTCATGGTCTTGACAAAGAAGTCTGACCATCTTGTAGGTGGGTAGCCACATGGCCTTTGACGTCCCGTGGGATCCATTCGGTAACGGTGGTCGTCTCCAAATCACATTACATGTCCAGCCCATCTGATTTTTTGATGCCTCGGCAAATGAGACAGCATCCCTGACTCTGGAACAGCGACGGAGGTCAGCACTCTGGATTCCTTCTCTCACTTGAGTGAGGAGTGATATTCCAAGCATAGCTCTTTCGATTCCTCTTTGGGAGACCTGAATAGCATTCTCATCCTGCTTTCGTAGGGCCCAGGTCTCTGAGGCATATGTTAATGCAGGGAGAACAGTGGAGTCAAAGAGATGTGCCCGGAGCCAGAGGTTCTTTGTCTTTTTTGCTATTTCTTCGATGCTTTTGAAAGCAATCCATGCAGCTCTCTTCCTCCTGCGCAGCTCAGGTTTTAGGTCATTCATCATGTTGACTTCTCGACCTAGGTACACATAACTGCTGCATTCAGAGATGTTTGTTCCATTGAGAATGAATGGGGCCTCTGGAACTAGTTCATTTTTCATGAACCCCCATCTGTTTATATAAAGTCGTAATATTCTTTGGTACAGATGCATGCTTTTGTACTCTGAGATACAGTTAATCTCAGAAGCCCCTCCTCCACTGCAGGGACATTTCCAAGGCAGATCTTGGCTGGCAACATTAACATCTCAAAGAGCCTAGGTGAGGTCCTGGGAGAAATTACCTGAGGGTATTTCTCCTCAGGGCTTATGAGGAGAGCCCTGAGGAGAAATGGCTTTTCTACCCTCATGGCTTTCTTGTGAGAGATCTGGTTGCAGGGGTGTAAAACTAGCCTGCTTCCTTTCTCCGCCATCTTGGCCTACACGTGATCAGGGCCCAGCTGGGAATCCTAAGTTTAGGGTTTTTCCTATTGCTGATTTATACGCCTGAATCTGTGTTAAGTAAAGCATTTTAAAATTTGGCCAAATTCTTGCATCTTTCTCCATCCACCTGCTGCCGATCCCCTGGGACTGAAGGGGATCCCTGACCATGCTCCTGAATTTTGTGTGGGGTGCCTCAGCTTTTCCCCACAATACAACATACATATTTTTAAACTTTATCAAAGAACCATGATGTACAGAGTTATTCAGAGTTGAGATTTAGTTGTACAATGTTCTATCACCCACCCCATCACCAGTGTCAGCTTTCCTCCACCGGTATCCTTAGGTTCCCTTTCACCCCCCCAATCCCCGGCTGCCTCTTTGATAAGCACATTTTCAAGAGAGATTGCTATGGTTTGGATATCACATTTTCAGTGTGTTAACTCTGGTTTTCTTATATGGCTGAAAACTCCTCTACACCAGTGACGTAACTGAGGTCCGTTCACACCTGTGCCCCTGTTAGTTCCCATGCACTTCTTAATGCTCCATCCCTCTCAATTTTTTCCTTTCTGTCCTTCTTTCTCTACTCTGTGTAGGGTTAAGTGTGACCTAAACAACCCTCTTTAATACACTGAATTCCCTCCTGAAGTCGTTCTATATAGCACAGATTTGAGATATCATCCTTGTTTGTCCTCCTTCTTCTGGCTTACTTCTCTTAGCAGGATTAAGGTTCATCTACGTTGGGGTTAAATGCATGATTTTATCCTTCCTTGCAATGCATAGCATGTATGTGTGTGTGTGTGTGTGTGTGTGTGTGTGTGTATGACCCCTTCATAATCCACATTTGTTGTTGGACACCTAGGACATTAGAGTTCTTGTATTGTTACTGGTCTTCTGTCTGGTTCATCTGTCTAGCAGCAAAAGCAGAGTGTTTTGCCTCCCACTACTATTGCATGTCCATTAGTTTATTCCTCCAGTGTGTGAGTAGAATCTTTGTGAATTTATTGACCTTAATTTTGATGATAAATGTTGGTAAGAGTTAGCACTTCTGGTCTATTTCTTAATAAGTTCATCATGTTGGATGCTATTTGGTCTGTTATAAGCATGGCTACCCCAGCTTTTTTCTGTCTCCTACTGGCTTGCATGATTGTTTTCCTGTGGGATGCCTTTGTCCGCCCACGGAGAAAAACGACCACAACAGGATTCTTCTTAGACCATGATTTATTGGAGCTCCTGAAGTTTGAGAATTAAGATGGCGAAAAGGACCCCGACCCTCTGCACAAGCTGCCTTTACACTGCGCTGTTCGGTGTGTCCATTTCCCATTGGCTGGCATAAATGGTGCGGGTTGACGTGTCCACTTCCCATTGGCCAGCGCAGGTCATCTGAAGCTCATACGAGCTCGTGCGAGCTGATGAAACATGCCCTAATTGGACAAAGCCCGAAATCACACCACGCCAGGGACCCTGCACATGCACTGGACACAGGACCCTGCACATGAGCGAAACACAGGGAGGGAAGGCAATGTGGCAGTGGGCGGAGTCAGTAATGGCTAAAGAGGCGCCCGTGCTAGGCAAAATGACTTCTAGCACAAAATGGCGCCCCAAAATTTCCAACTTTTTACTCTGAGTCTATATCTCGTTAGATTTGGAGTGTTTTCTGAGAGCAAATGTGAATTTATTTCCTGATCCATCCATCTACTCCATGCCTTTTGATAGGGCAGTTCAGACCATTAGAAATCAGAGCACTTATTGATATAAAAGGGAGTCAGAGTTATAGTCCAGTGGAAAGGGCATTTACCTTGCACATGCTGACCCGGGTTCGATCCCTGGTATACCATATGATCCCTGAGCACCGCCCAGAGTAATTCCTGAGTGCAGAGCCAGGAGTAACCTCTGAGCATTGCCAGGTGTGGCCCAAAAAAGCAAAAAAAAAAAAAAGGGGGCTGTATTGTTATTTTGTTTGTGGTGGGGTAGGGTGGAGGATGGTTAACTATTTCTACAAATGCTTTTTTGTAGACACTTTGATTAAGTTTTGCAGGATTGGTTTAGTTGTTGCAAATGTTGACCACTCTTGTTTGTTTGAAAAGATGATTATCCATCCCTCAAATGTAAATGACAACTTTTTAAAGTGGCATACTCCAAGATGACTTTTTTTTAATTTGGTACTTTGAATATGTCCTCCCACTCTTTTCTTTTCCTTTATTAAAACACCATGATTTACAGATTTCTTCGCAGTACAGTTGTCACAAGCATTCATTGTTCAACACTAGTCCCACCACCAGTGTGCCCCTACCGCCTCCAAAGGCTACCACCCCCATCCACTCCTTCTCCCCACACCAGCTCCCATTGCCGGCTGCAACCACATTGATCATTGCAACACATATATGGGAAAGGTCTGGCAAAGACCTGACCCTCAACTAGGTGGTTTTGTTACATTGGCTTTGCAGCCACAGGAAGTAGTTGTAGTCGTTTCTCTGGTCACTGTTCCCAGAGTTGCTGATCAGTCCTGGTTCATGGACAGTTGTGAAAGGCAACCACACAGCTCATAATCACGCCCGCTATATCTTTGGATGTGGGAGGGATGAGAAGAGGGGCCTCAATACCCACTCCAAACCCGGCCGGTGCTTCCACGGCAACCCATGTGCTTGCTGATCCTAGACACGATGGTGAAACTGGCCAGAGAGGAACCAGTTTCCCCTCTCTTTGCTTCTTGGGCAGTTCTCTGCAGGCAGGAGCTGTAAGCAGTGGTGCATTGGTCATTCTCTTGGCGTTTCTGATCAGTCCTGCTACCTGGTTGGTTGTGGATGATGTCTGCGGCTCATAGTCATGGCCACTGGGTCATTGGAGGTTGGGTTGATGAGGGGAAGGACCTCAATCGCCACTCCAAGCCCAGCTAGCATGCCCACAGCAGCCCACCTGTTTGCTGGTCCTAGAAGCAATGATGAAACTGGCAAGGGACAGAGCCAGCTTCTCCCTCACATTGCTTCATGGGCTGATATCCACAGGCAGGAACTGTGGCAGCTGTGCATCGGTCATTCTCCCAGGTTACTGATCAGTCCTGGTAACTGGTCGATTGTAAATGACATCTGCTAGGCTCATAGTCACACCCACTGGGTCATTGGAGGTGTGGGAAATGAGGGGAGGGGGACCCAATCCCCATTCCGATCCCGGTTGGCATGCCCACAACAACCCACAGTTGGCTGACCCTAGACGTGATAATGAAGCTGGCCAGGGACGGAGCCAGCTTCCTCCTCTTGCTGCTTCACAGCAGCTCCTGCAGGTAGAAGCCATAGCAGCTGTGCATCTGGTCATTCTCCTGGGTTACTGATCAGTCTGATACCTTGTTGGTTGTGGATGACGTCTGCGAGGCTCGTGGTTACGCCCATTGGATCATTGGAGGTAGGGGGGATGAGGGGAGGGGCCTCAATCCCCACCCCAAGCCAGGCTGGGCGGGCCCACAGCACCGTATATGTCTGCTGGCCTTAGAAGCGATAATGAAGCTGGCTGGGATGGAACCAGTTTCCCCTTCTCTTTGCTTCCAGGACAGCTCTCCATAGGCAGGAGCTGTAGCAGTGGTGCGACTGGTCATTCTCTGAGCATTACTGATCAGTCCTGGTACCTAGTCAGTTGGACATAATGTCCCGCATACTTGAAATTTGCTGACCTACGAGTCTCTAATATATTGGAACAGAACCAGTGTCCATTCTACCCCCACCCACCAACCCCTTGGATGCTTCATGGCACAGGAAGGAGCTGTGCAATTTCTGTTTCTCGGTGTCTTTGGAAATTTACTCATGAGTTCTGGTTCATGGCCGGTGCTGCTCGTTTGGTGCTGAGCAATTTGTTGCAATTTTGTTTCAAAGGTCAACAAGTCTCCAAAGTTTCTAGATGACATCTAAAATTCAGTGGAATTTTAGAGATCTTTGGAGTGCACCTGCAGGTTGTTCTGTGAGAGGCAGCTGTAGTTGAATTTGTCCTTAGGGCTCCAAACTGGAGCAGCGACGTCTGCTGCTCAACCACCATCACTGCAGGCGGCTGTGGTCCCTATGCCCGGAGTTGTCTTGGCCTTCACCAAGGGCAAATCATTGTAGGGTCTAGGAAGGCAGAAGGACTTTCCCAGGTAGTGTGATGTTACATATTTATTCTTGCTCCACACCGAGTTGTTTCTGCATTCTGCAATGCCTTCACTTGATCACTTGTTCACTTGCCATCCCATTAATCAATTTGCTTGAGCGGGCGCCAGTAACATTTCCATTGGACCCTATCACGTGCCAGTGTAGCCCAATGGCATCTGCTTGTTTCAGGAATATGAAGAGCCTCAAACCATTCATCTTGTAGGTGGGTGGCCATGTGACCTTTTGACGTCCCGTGGGATCCAGTCGGTAACAGCTCTAGTCCAGCGGTCATCTCCAAATCGCATTACATGTCTAGCCAATCTGATTTTTGATGCCTTGGCAAACAAGACAGTGTCCCTGACTCTGGATCACAGACAGAGGTCGGAACTCCGGCTTCCTTCTCTCACTTGAGTGAGGAGTGATATTCCAAGCATAGCTCTTTCAATTCCTCTTTGGGAGATCTGAATAGCATTCTCATCCCTGCTTTCATAGGGCCCAGGTCTCTGAGGCATATGTTAATGCAGGTAGAACAGTGGAGTCAAAGAGATGTGCCCAGAGCTGGAGGTTCTTTGTCTTTTTTAGCTATTTCATTGATGCTCTTGAAGGCATTCCATGGTGCTCTCTTCCTCCTGTACAGCTCAGGTTTTAGGTCGTTCATCATGTTGACTTCTCTACCTAGGTACACATAACTGCTGCATTCACAGATGTTTGTTCCATTGAGAGTGAATGGGGCCTCTGGAACTAGTTAATTTTTCATAGTTTTGTTGAGATTCAGCTGTAGACCAGACACTGCTGCACCTCCCAGCCCTGAGCTCTTTGTGGAAAGAGCCTTATCTGAATTCTGGGAATGAGGACTGGGGAGACGGATGGGAAAAGGATGGGAGAGGAAGGCAAGCAGACACTCTTCCAGCAGCTAGGGACTGGGAACCACGTGATCTCAGGCCTCTGCACCTAACCTAAGAACCTGCCAGGCATCAGACACTGAAAGGAGGGAAAGTGAATGAAGGAACCAAGAAGCAAAAGAACTGCAACCCCAGAGTAAGCAAAGAACAGTACAAGCACTCCCTTAAATTGGGATTTGGAGGTTCAAACTCATTTTCAGACTGGGCCTAAGCAATCTTAAGGACCTTTTAACCTTAATCCCTTAGCGGAGAAGAACATTAGCAATGTGAAAAGGGGGAGCTCATTTTATGAGAGAGGGGTCCCACCTGGTCTCCACACCCCAGAAATACAATTGGCACAGCTGCTGGCTGTCAGAAGGCTACACTTTCAAGGCTGAGTGATCATACAAGGGCACTTGCCTTGCATGTGGCTACCCAGGGTTCGATCCCTGGCATCCCATATGGTCCCCCCAAGTATTGCCAGGAGGGATTTCTGACTGCAGATCCAGGAGTAACCCCTGAGCACCACCAAGTGTGACCCAGAAATAAAATAAAACAAAACCACCCACACTTCTGATTCTTAGCCCTGGGGACTAAGTGAAGGGTGGGGTCTCAGGCCAGATGCTGGGTCATTCAGTTGAGAGGGCGGCTGTAGGAGTGAGATAGGGCTGATGGGGAGGAAGTGGGGTGGGTAGGCCTGTTTACTGGCCAGGGGGCTGAGCGGGGAAGGGTGGTTTCTGGAGAAGAGGTGGGGAGGGAAGCAATGTAGTCTGCAGGAAGGAGCAGGAGTGCAGAGAGGAGCCAACGGCACAGAGAGAACAAAGGCCAGGAGGCATTTCAGTATCAGGAAGCAGGGAGAGACAACACATGTGTGCATGTGCAGGTGCGTGTCTAAATGTGTGTCTGTCTGTTTGTCTCAGTGTGCGAGGTGTGTCTGTGTCTATACTCATGACTGCACCGGACTCCCTCCCAGACCAAACTGTATCCTCTGAGCCTTACGATTTGCATGTTTCCTCCCTGTGTGTTTGGCTGTGACAGAAGTTTGCATGTGAGTATGGAAAGGGTGTGAGTGTGAGTGACTGTTCCGTCCAGCCTGATGCAGAGACTCAGGGTACGAGAACACACACACTATACAAGGAGTGAATGAGAGTTTACAGAAACCTCCCTGAGAGAGTGTGTGCAGGTGGTAACTGGGGAGACGGTGCCCCCACCCCCTAGTCTCTACTCCCAGGGCTCGGAGCGCAGAGGATTTCAGGGAAGCCTGTCCTGACCTAGAGGCACCCTCCATTGGACCAGATTCCAGCTGGGAGTCATGACACCAGCCCCTGGGGCTGGCCCCAGCCTGGGTGGAGCCTCAGCACCTGCCTGAGTTAGAGGAAGAGGCGGAGACAGCAGCTCTCAGCCCCTTACGGGCTCTGTGGGGCCCCTGCGCTTGCTCTTCACAGCGGGTCCCACAACTTCCTCACTTCCCTAAATGGGCAACGGTGCTTCGAGCAGCCCAGGGCCTTCCCTGGCAGACCCAAGTGGAGTGTTCGACATCGGCCTGGGGCTCTCCTTGGGGCCCCTGAGGGTCTTGCTCTCTGCTGGCCTGTGACTGGATGGCGCCATGGTCCCCACATTCCCTCTGCTTCTTTTGCTGTGGCTCCAGAGCCGCGTTTCAGGTGAGAAGACATGTGGGCAGCCTGAGGGAGGGCAGGGCCTTATTCGAACTCCCCACCTTGACTAGGGTCCTTATTTTGTGTTTGGACACTTAGAGGAAGAGGTCGGTGCTGAGCTGGGAGCTTCTGAACAGAGACCAGGAAAAGGTTTCACCCTAATATCTGGCCCAGGCAAAACTGACCCAGGCCTCACGGACTAAGATAAAACTCCAGATCTCTCTGTATAGGCCCTTTTATCTCCCAGGCCACTTAGGGCCTGTTTCCACCCACAGAGAGCCTCTGCTCAGCTTCTGTCCCTCAGACCCTGTAAGGGCCTCTCAGGAACCATTGCATCATGTGATCATGGACTTAATTATTCTCGGAACGCTGATGCCAACCCCTGTGGTACCTAGTGTCCGAGGGAAGGCTTCCCTGCAGGCCTCGCCCACTGCCACTGCTCCTGAGAGCACTCACCCAGTCCCGCCTTCATCGCTGCCATAGCAACCAAGTTACCACTTCCTGTTCAGCTCTGGGCATGGTGAGGCCTAGCAGAACCCGGCCCTGTGAGAGGGTGGAAGGTAGGCATAGATGAACTCAGTGTCCTGGAGATACCCAAGATCACCCTGCTCTACCCCTTCCTCACTAAGAACAGCTTTTCCATCCCCTGAGGCCAAGGGGGTCTTTGTGCTGAGGTCCCCTACAATTCCTCATACCTCTTCCCAGTCACTGAGTTGGATTATTCTGTTGAGTTTGCTTGGGATGAACTTCGGGGATGAGAAAGAAAAAAGGTGCTGGGATTTCAGACTTTAATAAGAAGGATCACAAACAGCTGGCAGACCTTGTGCATAATTGTTACTGGTTCAATGGCGCAGGCTGGAACCAGGGGCACTCTGGAAAGGAGGTATGAATTGAGGGAGTGTTTAGTGCTTAATTCTCAGGAGGTGTGAATTGAGAACCTGCTGTGTTTAGTGCTTAATTCTCAGGAGGTGTGAATTGAGCACCTACTGTGGGCAGGGTTTAATTCAGGAGTTATGAATTGAACACCTACTGTAGGTAAGGCTGAATTCTCAGGCGGTATGAATTGAGCACCTACAGTGTACAGGAATTAAATCTCAGGAGATATGAATTGAACACCTACACTGTGGGCAAGGCTGAATTCTCAGGAGGTATGAATTGAGCACCTACAGTGTGCAGGGGCTTAATTCTCAGAGTGGACCTGAGACAAAGAAAGAAAGACATGGGGTTCACCAAGCTATAGAATGAGGGCATGTTTCTTTAGACTCTGAATGAGGTCACCCCGCCTCCCCAGAGAAGCCTGAGAGTCTGTTTTTATGCAGAGGCAGTAGGGCAATGGAGGGCTAAATGCTGAACTTATGGTGGGCTGCAAGGTCCAAGGAGCCCCATGCAGTTTCTCCCTCTCCTATCACCCACACCTGAGTTCTTTCTCCCCATCAGGCTCGGTTAGGAAGTGCTGGAACCATGTGCTGCTCCCAGGAACGGGTGCGAAATGTCACAGATGAGTGAAGAGTAAAAACATGAGTATACTGCATGTCCGTGGAGCATCTGTGCTCTTTGGGCCTATTTCTCTGCTCAGTGTAACGAGAATCTTTTCAATGCCTTCTAGAATGAAAGAAGACACCTTAATATGTCAAGTCAAAGATGGCCAGAATGAGCCTGTTTGTGATCTAAGGTTCCTCTTAAGGGTTTCCAACATTTCTCATCTCTGTGGGAGCATCATTGTGAATGCCCTGAAATTCCAGAGCAAAGTGCTGTACTTGCGTTTCTCATCATCTCAACATAGGGCTTTCCAGCACGGCCCTGGCCATGGGGCTCCCTCTCTCCCTCAGACTAGAAGGCCTGTGAAGACAGGGCTATGCTATGTCAGGCAGTTCTGGTGTGAGGTTGGTTAAGTTCCCTCTGTACCTGGGGTTTCCTTAAAGACAAACCCTGTGTGTTTCCTGATCATTCCAGAACTTTCTAAGATCCCAAAACAGTTGTCATCCCCCGAACCTGAAACTTCCAGAGGGCAGAGTGAATGCACCCCTCCAACCAGGGTACTGCTCTCTGCCTGGTGAGACACTTTCTGAGAGGGCTGCAGTGATTTCATATGCCAGGACCATTGACTCCCTTTCCTTCCTGCCCCCTCACCCCTCTGTGCCCACCTTGCCATGTCCCCCACAGGTGGCCCAGTTGAGAATGTGTACTCCAAAGTGCACCGCTATGAAGGAGACACGCTATCTGTTCAGTGCACATACAAAGGCCGCAAAACCATGTGGAGGACAAAGTTTGGTGCAAAATCAGGAGGAAGAGGTGTGAGCCTGGCTTCACCCGGCTCTGGGTGCCAGGGCCACGTTACTTGCTGCAGGATGACGTCAAGGCTAAGGTGATCACTGTCACCATGGTGGCCCTGAGACGCCAGGACTCCGGGCGGTACTGGTGTATGCGCAACAGCTCCGCACCCTCTACCCTCTGACGGGCTTCCAGCTGGAAGTGTCTCCAGGTGAGTGGGCCCGCCCAGGACAGGGAGACTGCAGAATGATATGGGTACCTCCCACGTGCAAGCAGTTGGAATCAGCATCAGCACTGAGAACAGGGGCCATCCCTGGGTGAGGTGTTATGCCTTGAGGTGCTCCGCCACCCCTGGGTGCTGTGCCTTGAGGTGTTCAGATCACCCCTGGGTGCTGTGCCTTGAGGTGCTCAGGTCATACCTGGGTGCTGTGCCTTGAGGTGTTCAGATCACCCCTGGGTGCTGTGCCTTGAGGTGCTCCGCCACCCCCTGAGTGCTGTGCCTTGAGGTGCTCAGGTCATACCTGGGTGCTGTGCCTTGAGGTGCTCAGGTCATACCTGGGTGCTGTGCCTTGAGGTGCTCAGGTCATACCTGGGTGCTGTGCCTTGAGGTGTTCAGATCACCCCTGGGTGCTGTGCCTTGAGGTGCTCCGGCCACCCCCTGGGTGCTGTGCCTTGAGGTGTTCAGATCACCCCTGGGTGCTGTGCCTTGAGGTGCTCAGGCCATCCCTGGGTGCTGTACCTTGAGGTGTTCAGGTCTGGTGATTTTGCAGCATCTCTTTGACATTATTGCCACCCTTTGACACATAAAGAATATAGTTCACATACCCTTGTGGTACTGGTCTTGTCCAAGGTCAGAGCTCACCTGTGGTACAAGATGCAGACACAGGACTCCACACCGCTTCACTCAGCCATCTGTTCTGACTGCTTGTTGAGTAGCTTGTATGTGCCCTCGTATGCTCTAAGGACCACTGGTCAGCCAAAGTAGACACCGTCCTGCCCTGTGGGAGATAGCAGCTCAGACACACCATCTGGCACTTCACTGTATAATAAAAGCTTCCAGAAACCAGTGTTGAAAGGGCCGGAGCTGCAGTAGAGCAAATCAGGCACTTGCCTTGCATGTCGCTGACCCAGATTCAATCCCAGCTGCCCCAAAAGGCTCCCCTAGTCTCACCAGGATTAATACCTGAGCACCACCAGGTGTGGCCCCTAAACCAGGACCCAATGCAGAATCAGTGCAGAGAATTAGGAAGTAAGCCACGGAAGGGGAGTTGAAGTTCAGGGTCCTGGGTGGAGAACTTCCCACCCAGACTTGGGGATTGGAGGACGTGTGGGGAAGAGGGGTACCACAAAGGCCCTGAAAGGACAAAGAGCCACACACAGGACGAGGCTGGACTGGACCGCAGTGGTGACAACACTCAAGATTGGTGGTGTGCAGTTTGCCTTTGTGCTTCACTCTCGGTACAATATGAGGGTATTGGAGGGTGTCGTGGTGGCTTGTCTTTAAGATAATACTGGCGGCTATGTGGGCACAGATGGTGGAAGATGAAGAGCACAGGCAGAGGGACCACTGGCTGACCATTGGCTGTCCACTGAATGTTCAGTGACTAGAAACAACAGCCCTAGAGGAGGAAATAGGTGGAGGGGGCAGAGGCGCAGCAGTGCTCAAGGCGCAGTGCTGAGATATTCTGCCCAACCTGTCTATGGCTCCTTTCCCTCCTCGGGGATGGGGTGGGTGAGAAGGGGGGAGGAACTCCAAGGCTTTCCCCCTCCTTGGACCCTGAATGGTGGTGCTTTTCCTTGGTTGCCACCTAGAGAAAGGATCCAGTCTGGAGAACAAGAGGAAACTGTACTGTACAATGTCATGTTAAATTCAAGGTACCTCCTAGATCCCCAGGACGGAGAAATGAAGCAGTTGGTGTGTCTAACTGCTGTGTGCAGTTGACAGCATTTCTGGAAAGACACTTCAAAGTCAGGGAATCTAGAGTGGATGCTGAAGCCTGGGGGAAGGAGAGAGGAGAGAGTGGGGTTATGGATAAAGGGAGAGAGCATTCTCTGTGGGAAGCCAAAGACAGTCTAAAACCGATTGCCAAGATGGTTGCACGTCTTAGTGTACACTAACAAGCAGATACCAATGAATGACATGTATGTATAGGGTGCAAATCACATTTCAATAACCCACCATTGCCCAGGGCTTACTCCTGGTTCTGTGCTCAGGGATCACACCTATCAGAGCTAGAGGGGCAATATATGGTGCTATTGTTGGTGGTGGTTGTATCTTCTTCCTCTTCCTCCTCCTCTTACTCCTCCTCTTCTTCTTCTTCCCCTCCTCCTCCTCCTTCTTCTCCTCCTCTTTCTCCTCCTCCTCTTCTCCTCCTCCTCCTCTTTCTCCTTCTTCTCCTTTATCTTCTCCTCCTTTTTCATCTCCTCCTCCTCCTCTTCCTCCTCCTCCTTTTCTTCTCCTGCTTTTTTGTCTTCTCTTCCTTTTCCTTCATCTTCTCTTTTTCTTTCTCCGCTTTCTCTTCCTCCTTCTCCTCTTTCTCCTCTTTCTCCTCCTCCTTCTCTTCTTTCTACTCTTCCTCCCTCCCTTTTTTAAAATTTTAAGGTAGAAAATATAATTGGAGCTTCTTTTTTTTTGAAGGTGTGACTCAGAAGTGGTGATTTTATTTTTTTTAATTTTTTTTATTATACCACAGTGAAACATACAGTTACAAAGGTGTTCATAACTGGTTCTTAGTAATACAGTATTCCAGCACCCATCCCTCCACCAGTGCCCCATCACCACCACCAGTATACCCACACCCCCTCCCGCCACTCCCAGGCTGCCTCAGTAGCAGGTAGCCCCTTATCCTCTCTTTCTCTCTCGTCTCTCTCTCTGTCTCTGCATCTCTCTCCCTCTTCTTTTACACATTGTGGCTAGCCCTGCAGACATTTAGGGTTTATCATGTAAGTCTCTTTGTGTATATTCAATGGTGAATTCTAGTCTGACATTACCATTGCCCACACTCAGTTAAACACTGGTATATATTTATATCCCATTAATGAATGCAGGCATTCTATATCTGTTCTTTTCCTTCTGACTAATTTCACTCAGCATGATAGTCTCCATGTCCATCCATTTTCAGGTAAATTTCACAATTTCATCTTTTCTGACAGCTGCATAGTATTCCACCATGCAGATATACAACAGTTTCTTTAGCCAGTCCTCTGTTCTCGGGCACTTAGGTTGTTTCCATATTCTGTTCCATATTCACTCATATATTGTGAACAGTGCAGCGATGAATAAAGAAGTACAGATAGTGTTTCTACTATGTGTTTTTCTGTCTCTCAGGTATATTCCCAGGAATGCTATTGCTGGATCAAATGGGAGCTCAATATCTAGTTTTCGGAGGAATGCCCATATTGTTTTCCAAAAGGACTGGACCAATCGGCACTCCCACCAACAGTGGATGAGAGTCTCTTTTTCCCCACATCCACGCCAGCACCGGTTGTTCTTGCTGTTTTTTTTTAATTTTTTATTTTTACAATTACAAAGATATACAATTAAAAAATTCATATTTGGGTTTTGGTCATACAGTGTTGCAGCACCCATCCCGCCACCAGTGCCCATCTCCCACCACCAACGTCCCCGGTTCCCTCCCCCTCCCCCAGTCCTCCTCCAAGGCAGGTTCCCCATTTCTTTCCATTTTTCTCTCTTTCTCTTTTCCTTCCCCTCCAGACTATGGATTACGGAACATACATTAAGGGGTTGTCATGTGTATCTTTTTGCCTCTATTTAATGCTCAGTTCTAGGTTGGCATAAGTACCCTCAACAATTGTTAGCACACTGTTCCATTTTCTGTCTTACCTAGCCTCTGACTCCAACACGTTTGTGATAATTTCCACCTTTGACAGGACCTCCTGATGTATGTTTCACTTGACCTTGGATATTGGTATCATAATATGTACCTATATATTTATGTTATGCAGATAAATGCAGTCATTCTGTATCTGTCTCTCTCCTTCTGGCTAATTTCGCTCAACATAATCTTCTCCATGTCCATCCATTTGTAGGCAAATTTTATAACTTCATTTTTCCTAACAGCTGCATAGTATTCCATTGTGTAGATGTACCAAAGCTTTTTTATCCAGTCATCGATTTTCGGGCACTCTGGTTGTTTCCAGATTCTGGCTATTGTGAATAATGCTGCTATGAACATAAAAGTAGGGATGGTGTTTCCGCTGCGTATTTTTGGTTTCCCAGAGTAGATTCCCAGGAGTGGTATGGCTGGGTCAAATGGGAGTTCAATTTCTAGTCTTTGGAGGAAAGTCCATATTGTTTTCCAGAAAGGCTGTACCAGCCGGCATTCCCACCAACAATGGATGAGTGTCCCCTTTTCCCCACACCCACGCCAGCACTTGTTGTTCTTGTTCTTATGAATATGTGCGAGTCTCTGTGGTGTAAAGTGGTATCTCATTGTTGTTTTGATTTGCATCTCTCTGATGATTAGTGATGCTAACAAAGCAACTAGAAGAAAAGATAAACATATGGGACTACATGAAACTAAAAAGCTTCTGCACCTCAAAAGAAACAGTGACTAAGATACAAAAGCAGTCCACAGAATGGGAAAGAATATTCACCCAATACCCATCTGATAAGGGGTTAATATCCAGGATATATCAGGCACTGGTAGAACTTTACAAGAAGAAAACAAACAACCCCATCAAAAAATGGGGAGAAGAAATGAACAGAAACTTCAGCAAGGAAGAAATTCAAATGGCCAAAAAACATATGAAAAAAAATGTTCTTGCTGTTTTGGATGTGTGCCATTCTCTGTGGTGTGAGATGGTACCTCATTGTTGTTTTGATTTGCATCTCCCTGATGATTAAAGATGAAGAGCACTTTTTCATATGCATTTTGGCCATTCGAATTTCTTCTTTTTTGGAAGCTTCTGTTCATTTCTTCTCCCCATTTTTTTTTTTGATGGGTTGGTTGTTTTTTTCTTGTGAAGTGCTACCAGTGCCTGATATATTCTGGATATTAACCCCTTGTCAGATGGGTATTGGGTGAATATCCTTTCCCATTCTGTGGGTTGTCTTTGTATCTTGGTCACCGTTTCTTTTGAGGTGCAGAAACTTTTCAATTTTATATAATCCTATTTGTTTATCTTTGCTTCCATTTGCTCGGTCAGTGGTTTGTCGTCTTTAAAGATACTTTTAGTTTCGATGTCGTGAGAGTTTTTCCTATGTTTACTTCGATGTACCTTATAGATTCATGTCTGATGTTGCGATCTATAGTCCATTTTGATCTGACTTTGTGCATAGAAGTGGTGATTTTCAGTCAACTAGACTGGCAGTTCAGTACACGGACTCAAGCACATGCTCAGGCCCTTGGTGCTGGGGAATACCTGGTCACCCCAGTTGGTGCTCAGCAGCCTCCAGGGCTGCACTTCTTGATGCCTGGCGAGCATGGCGAGTGTGCTGGGCTTGATTCTAGTTGGGTGCAAGCTGACACGAGTCTGAACTGCTGTCCCTAGTCCCGCATTTGAGGGGCCCCTTGTTCAAATTTCCTTAATGAAACTGCACTGCTGGAGGACAGGCTCAAAAAAGTTCAGTCTCACTGGTTACTGTAAGCAATGGCAACACGACATGTATTTGATTTTCCTTTTGTTTTGCAGTAGATACTATTCTATGCTCTTTTAACTCGTGGTGCCATTGATTTGATGGAGCTTTGCTTCTTTTTTAAAATACATTGCTATTATTCTTTAGGTAATATGGTCCTAATAAAGCTCATGGCTTTGAAGCAGTGACCACATCTCAGAGCCATCAAAGTGCCAAGACCCTCTGCCACCATCCCTGGGTCACTTCTGTTCTGCCTCTTCATTCCTGGTCCTCCTCCCCTGCCCTGGACAGGCTATTCTGTAATGCCAGGGCCAAGACTTCATGGTCATTCTATGTTATCCAGTCGCTCATTCTGTCTCTCTGCTCCTGAGTCAGTTCTTGGAAGAGTCCTTTGGTGGCCTCCCCATTGCCAAGGAGACTGAGTGGAAAGACCTGGCTCCTAGGCACCCTCGCCGAGTCCCGCCCCTGGCTTTCAGGCAGCCCCTGTCCCATCCCCTGCCCAGAAAAGCACCTTCCTAGGGTTCACAGCACCCTTGCCATGACAGTCCTGGCAATGACTGTCCTCTCTCTTCCCTGCCATCTCCCCCACCTTTCTTTTTCCTGCTGGACACCAAACCTATCCCAGCATGGAGACCCTCACACCTCCTGCTGCTACACCTCCTCCCACACCTGATGCTGCTGCTCCTCCTCCCCTACATCTCCTGCTGGTCCTCTTCGGACCCCACAGCTCCTGCTGTTCCTCCTCCCCCATACCTCCTGCTGCTCCTCCTCCTCCCACACCTCTTGCTGCTCCTCCTCTGCTGCCTAAACATCAAACCTTTTCCACAGAAATGGGATGGAAAAAACTGACTTCATGAGTGAGGGGCACAGGAAAGCTTGTGGGTCTCTGAGAATCCCCAAAGCAGTGTCTAGCGGATGCCACTTCCCTTGGAAGCCTTATTGTGTCTTAGTCTCCTCTGATAGCAGTGACCCATGATCAAGTGGGTCAAGAAGAGACGCTGAGTGCTGTGGGTGGGCTGGAAGGATGGCCTCTGTGTCCAGGCATCTGACAGGGGCTGCAAGAGAACCTGTAAACATTCCTCCTTTTCTACCTGCTTTACCGCCTTTATTTGTTGGTCTCCTTCCTGTCCTCAGCCTCTGCACCACACGCATACCAGCTCACTCAGCCAAGCAGGATCCAGGATCCAAGGTCAGGTGGGGAGACAAGCCCTGTGCTGGCGTCGGGACAAGTGTGGGGACCCCCCAGGGCCTATTCCTGAGCCATTCTAACATTCTCTCCTCTCTGGACCCTCAGCCCCCACAACCAAGAGGAGCACCCCTCGCACCCACCTGGCCAAAGCACTCAAGAGTGACATTGTCCTGACCAGGGGCCAAACCCCCCACCTCGGGCCCTGGGGCACCCCTCACCACCAGCGAGCCACTGCTCACACCTGGACCCCTCACTGTGGCCGAACTCTTGCCCTCCATGGTCTCAGAGACCCTCAGACTGAGTTCCGTGTCCAGCTACAGCTTCACCGGCCCAGGGCCCTCTTCCACAGGCCCCAGGAGGACCACAGAGTCCCAGACAGAGACAGCCTCTCCCCACCAGGCTGGCCTGGCACCTGCCTCCACCTACACTGGGCAGCTGAGCACCGAATCACCCACCACAGGAGCGTGCCACACCAGCATCTCTCTCCGAACACGCTGCCCCCCGCCAGGTACCACTGGGTCATGGGGTGGAAAGCCCCTCCCCTAGGGTAGCCACTCTTGGAACCTGAGCAGGCCTGAGGGTGCCCAGGGTAGAGATGTGACATGAGTGGGGAGGGGAAAGCGGGGCCAGGGGCTGGGGTGGGAGACAGGGTGGGCGGAAGATGCTGTGTGTGCTCCAGTGAGGCCCAGGAAGTCAGAAGTAGAATTAGGAAGGCACGTTCCTTGGGGTTCCCTGAAACATTCCCTGGGCTTGGGCAGGCTGGAGGGGATTCTCTGGGCACTGGGCCAGGGATAAAATCAGCTTCACCAAGGATGTGACCTCCGGGAGCAGCACCAGCCCAATGCCCCAGAAACAGGGAGCTGCTGTCAGTCCCCTGCAGGCTAAGGACTGATTGAGGTTTGCTGCCCGCAGCCCTGAGCGCTAGCAAGGAGGGAAACTCCCACCACAGCAATCAGAAAGGGGGCAAGGGTGTGGGCAGCGAGGGCATGGCCTGCTGTGGACTCACCTGGGCTCCATTCCCCCCATCACATGGCCCAGCTGTGCTGGGGTGGCCTGGGTGTTCCGACCCTGCAGGGCCCAAGCAGAATCATCCTCAGGCCCTTGCACTGATTCTGTCAGCCAAGGATCATGGTGGGGTCCTGACCTCCAGAGCACTGCTTTGGAGCCACCCCACAGCAAACAAGGGAGAGCAGATGCTGACGACGGGTGCACGAGCATCATTCCACACGAGGAGGTGCATGAGTCAGGCCCAGCCCCTGCAGGAGCCGCCCTTTCCCCACAATGGGGTCTCCGTGTCATCATCCCTTCCTCAACAAGAGGCTGGAGGGAATGAGGGAGACCCGAGGCTCGGTCCAGCTGGGGGCTTGCTCTCTGTCAGCTGGGAGCAGGACACGTAGGGGAGCAGGGACCCTCAGTGGAGGGGAGGCCCCTCAGTGGAGACAGGGACCCTCAGTGGAGACAGAGACCCTCAGTGGAGACGGTGACCCTAGGTGGAGGTGGGGACCCTCGGTGGAGGCAGGGACCCTCAGTGGAGACGGAGACCCTTGGTGGAGGCGGGTCTCTTGGTGGAAGCAGGGATCCTCAATGGAGACGGGGACCCTCAATGGAGACGGTGACCCTCGGTGTGTCCCCCAGTAGGAGATCCCTCAATCACCTGGCCACTCTGCTCTTGAGGCCTGTAGTGGGGATGGGTGAGGTGGGCCCCCCCCTCACTTGCTCCTGCTCCCGCAGACCCCAGGATCCCGTGCACGCTGTGCCCTTGGAGATGCTGGCCCTGGTCCTGGTGCCGCTGCTGCTCATCGTGGTCTACGGGTCTGGAAGAGGAGACATGTGGGAAGTGAGTCGTGCCTGCCCCAGAGCCAGCATGTAGTAGCTGGACCCTTGCCACGTGCTGCCACGCAGTATCCCCAGACAGTGTGGCTCGCTCATGCCGTGTGGGGGGACCCTGTAACTGAGGGGTGGACAGGGCGGAGCTGCACAGCAGAAGCCTTTGGAGCTGCGCAGCTGAGACCCTGGGGCTGGCCCAGAGGTTGGGGGTGGGTGCGCTGCAGCCTGGCCCCTCCTCACCTCTGTCCCATCCTCACAGGTTACAGCATGTGCCGCAACCCCATCGGACCCTGGAAGCAGCCGCCTGGGAGACCGGAGCCTCCATGGAAGCCTGTGTGGTCCGAGGCCACCTAACCAGGGCCAGCGACTGTCTCCCAGAGAGGCTTTTAAGAAGCCAGAGGACAAGGGAAGGAGGGAACTGGCTTTTGGCATTCAGGTCTCCCAGTCAGGTTGGCCCTCACACACTCGATTCTCCTGGGCTGCCAGGCAGCTGGGGGACCCAGAATGGGGCAGCCCGGAGCTAACCAGGGACATTCTGCTCCAAGTCATGGACCTAGAGCCTCCGAAGGTGATAGAGACGTCCCCATGCTGCTGTTGACGAGCCTTAGCCCCCTGGGACTCAGGGCCCATTACAGTGAATCTGAGGGAGGGGGACAGCAAGAATGTCCTGTCCACACCCTGAATCCTCTATCCTCAGCTCTGCTCTGACCCCCCAAGTTCCCCTGGTGCTTAGGTCAAGGCAGCTGCTGTCCCCTGGCCTGTGGAAGACCAGGCTGGGGCTCGTGGGAGGGTCAGCAGCAAAGTCCCCAACCCACACTGTTTGCATCCAGAAGATGAGTCCTCGATGGCCCTGGGGGGTGGCCACCCTCATGTCCTGCTCCTGCTGCTGCTGCCTGTTGGCCGTCCCCCAGCACCTCTGAGAGTCTGTCCTTCAATGGAATGTGGAGCACAGAGTCTGAACTTGGGGGGTCTCCCCACTTGGTCCCCACATCCAGTTACGGCTCTGAGGTTTCGTTGTGGTCTAAAATTCCAGAGATCCCCCTCAGAGGGACGCCTTTGGCTCAGAGAAAAGGAAGTGCAGTGTACAGATGGACCCTGTATTGCAGGGGGCTGTCTCACATACAGCCAGGGACCATCTCCCAGAGAGAGGCTCCAAGAAGCCAGAACCAGGCATGGGGGGGGGCTCTCTAGGTCTCCACTCTTGGCCATGTGTCAGATACCATCCAGGGAGAGCCACTGTCATGATCAGGGCAGTGACACAGCCCTTGTGGGCAGCCAGGGCGGGGTGATCCTGCAAGATTGGTGGAGGCATCCCTGCCCGCCATCCAGGAGAGGACCCTAGCTCACTGGCTCAGGGGAGGAACTGACAGCCTGGTGCCAGGAAACACACTCACACACACTCACACACACACGCACACACACACACACGTACAGTCATATGTGCACACAGAGCCACACCTGTCCTCCTTAGCAGGATGCTGTGGCGTCACTCTGGTGCCTAGGAGGGGTTTTTATCACCCGGGAGAGAGCAGCCCCTAGTGAGGCCTCACATCCCTTTTTCCACACTAGCTCCATGGAAGTCCCGCTGCTCCAGTCTGCGAGCAGAGGGCATGGAGGAGGTGGGGCATCCGGGAGGGCCCTGCCACTGTGCGCCCTCCACCAGCCACTCAACCCTAGAGAGGCCTCATTACTCTTGTGAAACACAAATTCCTACCTCTCAAGACTTTCAGGACAAAACAAAGCAAGACAAGACAAACCTTCGGCGACTCAGTAAACGCTGTGTGATCATTGGCTCCTGGCTTTCTTTCCAGTTCAATATTTGGTGTCACCTCCTACACTTAAGACTTTTGACCCCTTTCCTTGAGTCTCTTCCCTTTTTTACTCAGCTGAAAGGGCTGTGGCCAGGCCCTGGGTGGTGACTTCTGGGTCCAAGCAGAGGCCTTGGCTGTGACCGAAGTCAGGCAGGACAGCTCATAAGATAACGAGTTGCCTCGTTTGCCTCAGACCCAGGTTCCTGAAAGGGGCTTGCCTCAGTATCTGGTCACACAGGGGTGCCACATCAATGCCAGGGGTACCACATAAATGCCACATCAACCCAGCTGCTACACATCAACCCAGCTACTAGGGGCCTAGGTGGCCCCTTTGTATCTCCAGGACCTCAGACAGTTCCCCAAGCCTAGTCTCCCACTATCCCTGAAAGGCCTGGGACCACCCGGCACTGACAATATGTCAGAGACAGTGAAGAAATAGGACGAGTTTATTGGGCTGTGCTCACTAAAGCCCGACTGACCTCTAGTATGTTTGGGGTAGAGCTGGGCCCTGGGAGAGCTCAGTGGGGTTTAAGGTGTCTTGTGAGGGACGGAACAAAGACCAGCGGGCCCAGTGTGCTTGGTCTGGCCTCTGTATCCGTAGGAGTGAGGTAGGGGAAGCACGGAATGCAACTGCAGCTACCGCCTTGGCTAGGCCGTGGGGCCCTGTGCTCCACGCAGCGGCAGGTGATCTTTGATTCTGGGAAAGTGCCGCTGTCTCAGCAGCAGGAGCCATCTGAAACCTTCCAGTCCCCTTCCTGTCCCCATCCCGCTCCTCAGCATCTCCCCAGGACCCCGACCCAGAAGGGCAAGCAGGGCAGGGGGTGCTGGTGTGACAGGCAGTGCTGCGGCCACTCGCTCTGGGTAGGACAGCAAAGCTTCCTGAGCCTCAGATGGTGACAGCACCTGGGAGAGCTTCTGGTACCTTCCAGGGAGGGCAGGAGGGAGGCTCAGGCCTTGAGGGGGAGCCTGCGCTGAACTGGCAGCAACACCCACTCAGGCCTCGCCCCCAGTCTCTGGAGCGACCCCGATCAACCCTAACACACACTAACACACACGCGCACCCTCCACCCACCCCGCCCATCCCACCCACCCCTGGCCCCTCCATTCCCCAGTTGCCTCTGCCTCTACTCAGGGTCTGAACACCAGCCCTGCCTGACCACTTGGGCAAGTCCTGAGCGGACCCTGACTTCAGAAGAGCTTCTGGGTAACCTGAGCTGCCGTCACCTGCCAATCTGGAGTCCCTGAGACACTGGAAAGCCCTGCGATTCCCCCCCCCCACAGGTCCCCCAAGGCTCAGCCTGGCCCTCTACATACTTTCTACCGCCTCTTTCTCTGCTTTGCTTTGGATCCAGAAACAGCCCATGAGGGTGGTTTTTCTGTTTCTCCTCTGAAAAAACTCTTTTTTTTTGCTTTTTCTGGTTTTTTTGTTTTGTTTTTTAAAGTTGTCCTCCATAATTTACAAAGTTATTCATAGATCAGTTTCAGAAAATTTTCTTCTAAACACTTTGAATTGGTCTTTGGTGTTGCTAAGGCAGAGCCCATGCAGACTGGAGGCACCCCTCTCTTCCCCTCCCCTTCCTTCTGTCCCTGCCCCGCCCCCCCCCACCCCACACCCACCTTTGTTACTTTCTTCCCTGGCCAGGGCCTTCTTGGCACCCCGTCCCTGAAAGGACACACCACCTCCCTTCCTTTCCTCACATTCCTAGAACCTCCTGATCCTCAAGCGGGTGTGGACAGATTGTTTCTGCTCACTGAAACCCTCCAAAAGGCTCCTGGACTCTGTTCCCCACCTTTACCTTTGGCTTGTGCTCTGTGGGGGCTGTGTGTGTGTGTGGGGGGGGAGCTGTGGCCGGGGAGGAGGCAGACTAGAAAAGAAAAGAGGAAAGAGAAGTTGCTTCTTACTTCACCATGTTTCCTCATGGATTACACAGCTCTTCCTGAGCAGCGGGCTGGGGCCCACCCAGAGAAGCCCACACTGACTGCAGATCCGGCCCGCAGGACTAAGACTATTCCAGGTGTAACTGGTTGCTGGGGGGTCTCACCCCCCATAGCGCCACTCCCTTCCTCTGTGATTTCCCACCAGAGCCTTTTGCCTTTGTTAGCTTTTACCAGACCTGGGGCGGCTGCGCTGAAGCCCTCTCAGGCTCCCTCTCTGGTTTGGGGAGAGGTTCCCTGGCCCTCACTTTCTGCCTCGGACCACAGCTCAAGAAGACTGTCATGGCCTGGGAGGCCCTGTGCCTGTTGCAGTGTCTCATGCTGGTGCTGCTGGCTTCAGGTGAGGGCCGGGCGGGGGGGGCAAGGCAGAGGGAGGAGGCGATGGCCAGGTAAGGTGGACGCACAGAGGGCTGTGGAGGGTGAGGCAGGCAGGGCAGGGGCAGGGGCAGGGGCTGAAGTGGCCAGAGAATGGCCCTGGGGCTTGTTTGTTTGATTTATTGGACCAAACTGAGCAGCTGCTCCTAGCGCTGTGTTCTGGGCATCAAACCCTGCCCTCCTGCAAGAGAGGCATAAGCTAGGCCAGCTGTACCCCTTTCCCTGGCCACCTGGGTCCCTTCGGGATGTAGGGACAAAGTGGTAGGAGCATAGCTGGGCTCTCTGTGTCGGCCCACAGTTCCAAGATTCAATATTTTGCCTCGTGAAAAGATACTCAGAGTTGGAAATATAGGTACAAAGAAAAGTTCACTGAAAAGTTCCTGCCTAAGAGGAACTTGCTATGGAGTTAAGTATGACTCATTTTGGCAGAAGTTTTTATAAGAAAATTGGGTCCTTTGTGTTTCTTATCAAGGGAGAAAGCTCTTACAAGGTACCAGAGGATTCCCATTTGTTTCCCAGAGATGTGTTTGTTCTGGTTTGGTTTTAGGGTCACACCCTGTGGCGCTCAGAGCTCACTCCTCACTCAGCACTCAGTCATCACTCCTGAAGGGCTCGAGACCACATGGGGTGCAAGAGAGAATCACTTGCAAGGCAAGTGCCCTACAGGCTGTGCTATCTCTGGTCACTCCTCACCTGGCTAACTTAGAGACCATTTCTGTTGCTAACAATAATAACAACATTCTGGGTCAGAGTCAGTACAGCAAGAAGGGTGCTTGCCTTGTGCACAGAAGACCTAGGTTAGATCCCCAGCATTCTGGATGGTTCCCTGAGCCCCTCCAGGAGTGATCTTCTAGGAGCAAACTCTGAGTACTTCAGGGTGCGTCCCCAAACCAAACAACACAACAAAAGAATAACATCCTGCACTTGATTAGGCTGGTAAGTGTTATCTGCTTACTGCAGGCTGCTAAGGCTATCTGTTTATTGCAGGCTGGTAAGCCTTATCTGCTTACTGCAGGCTGGTAAGCCTTATCTGCTTACTACGGGCTGGTAAGCCTTATCTGCTTACTGCAGGCTGGTAAGCCTTACTGCAGGCTGGTAAGCCTTATCTGCTTACTACAGGCTGGTAAGCTTTATCTGCTTACTGCAGGCTGGTAAGCCTTATCTGCTTACTGCAGGCCTGTAAGCCTTATCTGCTTACTACAGGCTGGTAAGCTTTATCTGCTTACTGCAGGCTGGTAAGTGTTATCTGCTTACTATAGGCTGGTAAGCCTTATCTGCTTACTGCAGGCTGGTAAGCCTTATCTGCTTACTACAGGCTGGTAAGCCTTCTCTGCTTACTACAGGCTGGTAAGCCTTCTCTGCTTACTGCAGGCTGGTAAACCTTATCTGCTTACTGCAGGCTGGTAAGCCTTATCTGCTTACTGCAGGCTGGTAAGCCTTATCTGCTTACTGCAGGCTGGTAAGTGTTATCCACTTACTGCAGGCTGGTAAGTGTTATCTGCTTACTGCAGGCTGGTAAGTGTTATCTGCTTACTGCAGACTGGTAAGCCTTATCTGCTTACCGCAAGCTGGTAAGCCTTATCCACTTACGGCAGGCTGGTAAGCCTTATCTGTTTACTGCAGACTTGATTTTTTTTTTGCTTTTTGGGCCACACCTGGCGATGTTCAGGGGGTTACTCCTGGCAGTGCTCAGAGGACCATATGGGATGCCAGGGATCGAACCCAGGTCAGCTGCATGCGACGCAAACACCCTCCCTGTTGTGCTATCACTCCGGCCCCCATTGTAAGGTATAATAAAGTTGTTAGCGATATTGAATATTGAATATCTGTAATGAATTACAGATATTCAATATTCCAACATAGATCCCACTACTGTAGCACCTTCTCACTACCATTATTTTCAACTTTCCCAACACCCATTAAACCTGCCCCCATAGCAGACCCTCAATAATTTGTTTTATATTGCTTGTTATAAATAATTTGCTAAAAATCATCAAGAAAAGTTTTCTTAGAAGAAAGTTAGTGAAGATTGTTCAGTCTCACCATGGAGCCATTAAGCCCTTGAGGAAGAAATGACTAATATGTTGTTACAGGATAGGCATTGTGGTGTATATTTTGCTATTGATTGAATTCAGATTTATATGCTATTAAATGTGCGCTACTCGGTTTATCAGTATTGTTGAGTTTGAGAGTGGCCGCGCACTCCAGGAATTTCAAACCTTTTTACAGGGTGGTAAAGCTGGAGTTAAATTTTTAACTGGGTGGTGGCTTTGGAGCATGAGCTTTTCTGCAGGACATTTGCAGAAACAGGGAGAGGTGGGGGAGGGAGCCCATCGACTCCATGAAAGCCTGGAGCTTTTGGTCGCAAAACCCACTTACTTGAGTTTTGCAACAGATCCATTTCTGAATGGGGATCCTCTGAGCACTGGAGTCTGACCTTGTGAACACGGCGGCAACTGTGGAGTGTGGAGGTGTTTGGCTGCTGGGGCTCTTGTTGGGATGGGCCAGGGCCTCGCCCACCTCCCTCCAGGATGTCCTAGTGTAGTTAGTTGGGCCCGGGGACCAGAAGCATCTCTGCTGTTTTGTTAGTCTCTTTTGATATTTATAAATGAGTCTCTGGATCATGGCTGGTAGATGAGATTACTTGTTGGTGCCTGAGGTGGTTCATGGATATGACTGTTGGGCCTTCGTGAAGAACAGGGAGAGGGGTGAGATGCCCCATCCCTGGCTCCATGAAAACCTAGATATTTCAGTCACAAAACCGACATACCTGAGTTTTTTCAACAGACTCATTTCTGGATGGGGTTCATTCAATCAGTGGAGTCTGACCTTATGAGCGTGAAAGCAGTTGTGGCATGTAGAGGTTTTTGGCTACTCTGGCACTATTTGGATGGGTGGGGAGCTCACCTGTCCTCCTGCAGGGTGCCTAAGTAGACAAAGCCTGGCATGGGGTCCAGAAGCACCTTTGCCACTTGTTGATCTTCAAGATTTATGTATGAGTCTCTGGATCATGGCTGGTGGATGAGATTTACTTCAGACCTTTTAGGTTACATATTTGAACATTGGCCTAGGTATAACCTATTATGTCCAGCCCAAGGCCTGGATCATAATATATGGTCCTGAAGAAACTGTGGGCTCCCATGTTTTAAGGAAAGCCCCTGGGGATGGCAGAGATGTTTAGAATGTAGGATGGTAACAGCTGAAATGGAACCACTCTCCACTTGGCAGCTGAGTACTGAGGTCTCTTTTAAGAGGGCGCCCTGAAGAGGGAGCCTGAGCACATAATCCTACAGAGACATGTGGGGAGTCTCTGACCTAAGGGTTTATTCTCAGGGTGCTGTGAGAAGTTTAAGTTGCTGCAGAAGCTGGAGGGAGAGAGCTTGTCTTTGAAATGCAGAGTCACAAAGTCACGGCTCTACTGGAAGAAGGTCTGGTGTCTAGAGCCATTGGAATCGACACGGAGATGTATCTTACAGCCCACGAGCTCCAGGTTCTGGGCAGTGTCTGGATTCTTCAACCAGGATGACTCTGACTTCTACTATTCTACCATCAACGCGACTGACCTCAGGGTGGAAGACTCGGGGCTTTACTGTTGTGGAACCTACAAAGCTTCCTCTTTTTATTGGTCTAGCTGCTTCCATCTTATGATATCTCAGGGTAAGTTTTGTCCCTTATGTGAACAAGGTGTTAGAAATGCAAAGGACCCCAGAGATCATTCTCACTGATCCGTTTGCAGCCGAGAACTGCCCCCCGCCCCCAGCTCACTAGGTTCTTAAGTCTGGTACTTGACTGCAGACCCAAACGTCCATGGCCAGTTATTTCTTCCATCTCACTCTCCACTTTCTTCCACCTTCCACACGTTTCTCAACCATACCCCAACTTCATTTGTGCCATAATGGCAGTGCTGCCTTGCCCCCTACTTTCTCTCCAAGACCTAGAGATGGAACACAGGTAGCTGGGTTCGACTCAAGAAGGTGAGAGAGACAGCAACAATTAGAGGATGAGGCAGCTGAGATTGAGGGGCAAAACTGGGAGACGTAGAATCCAGGGTGTAGAGAATTGGCCCTTATTACAAGAGAACTTAAACCTCAAAATAGAATTTGGGTTTTGAAGTTAGCCTAACCCCAAATTCTCTGGTTATTTCTCTTGAAAGAAGAATCACAGAGCCTCCACCTTTCTCCATGGGTGTTAAGGTTTAGAAGGCACCTAGTCTGATCAGCTGGGAGTCGGGAGGCCCCGGATTGGCTGCTGGGTTTGTCCCATCCTGAGTTCATTGCCCGCTTCCGCAAGGCACAAGGCTAGGCTCCAGGAGGGAGGTCAAACACCCTTCAGGTCCCTATTCCATGCCAAAGAAGACCACAGCTCTGCCAGGAGGAAAGAAAAGGAAATTAAAGGTTCCTTAGAACACAGGGGCCAGGAGGTAGCAGGACAGAGAGTTTTGAACAGAGATCAAACTAAGCAAGGGACCAGGGTGCTACTGGAGAGACCTGGATTGGAAAGGCCTGGAAGCCTCCCCAGAGGAGGTGACATCACCTGGGCTCTGTAGGATGAGCAGCGATTTATTTGGGGGACACAAAAAGGAGTCCAAAGGGCGGAGGAGGGAGGAGGGAGGCCCAGCAGCTGGGAAGGCTACGGCATACTCAAAACACAGTGAAAGCAGGAGCTGGAGAGAGCTCAATGGGCCGAATGCAGGAGGCCTGAGTTCTATCTCTGTGGCCACATGAGCCCTGGCACAGAGCCCTGGCACAGACTAGGTTGTGAGTATCATTAGGTAAGAGCCAAAATGAAAACAGAACAGTGAGAAGAGAAAGGTCTGCAGAATTCAGCTCGTGAAAGTGGCTGACCACAAATCTTGCAGCGCTTCACCCTTAAGGCACCCCATGTGCTTTGTCACAGTCTCTAGCAGGTGAGTTCCTGCTACTCAGGGCTTGGCATGAAAAGCAGGTTCTTCCACCAGGGGAGCCCTGGAGTGTAGGTCCCACAGAAGGTAGTGTTTCACTTTCTGTCCTCTCTGGCAGCTCCCACTCCGCGCACCACCAGGAGCAGCTGGACCTCTAGGCCCGAGCCTGCCACTGGCAGGCTGTATACCAACAGGAGCAGCAGGGGCACGGCAGGCGGGACCTCTGTGTCCCAGCCTGCCACTGACAGGTACTGTCCCCCACCCTCGCCCTGTCCTCTGGCCCTCCCTTTCTTCCCACTCTGCCACAGTGCCAAGTGCCCCTGGTGCCCACACTCCCAGGGCTCCCGGCTCTCAGAGGGGAGGACAGGACTCAGGGTGTTCTGGGCAGCTTCATGCTCTTGAAGCCTGAGTTTGCACCTTTGCAAAATAAGGACAAACATATCCAGTTTTTCCCATTGTATTCCTGAGGGCAGCGCAGACTTTTGGGGGTTGCCCTGAGCACTGCCCGATTAGTAGCTGGCCCAGACTCCGGCCTTAAGAGTAGCCAATAGCCCATGCCCAGGCCCCCTGCTGTGGCACCAAATGTAGACACTGGCAGATGTGCTGTGGGGGGTGACAATATAGCTTCCCTTCCTCCCACCCCCGCACCCCCAGCTAGAAGCCCCAGCTGTTGAGTCTCAATGAGATGCTTTGAGCAGGAGGAGGGGTGGGAGGGGAGATGGACCCTGTCGGATCTGCTGCTTTTCCACCCTCTTATGTTCAAACAGGAGCAGGGGAGGGAGTTTTAAGGAGCTCAGGGAAAGGCGAATTCTGCAGCCCCTGGCCCCAACCGAGCCCCATTTCTGCTGCTCTGCTGCCTGTCACTCATGACCCCCCAGATACCACCCCTTGAAGCCCGCTATGGGGTAAAGAAATGCATGTTGGGGTCCTCCCCCACCTTGGAGAGGGCTGTTCCACCCTGTAAGGCAGCGGAACAGCTTGACCAGGACTCGGCAGCCTCTGAGAGCCGGAGCCACCCCGAGGCAAAGGTGTTGGATTCGTGTTCACCTTCCCAGAGAAACAAAACACTCAGTGCACCCCTGGAAACCTACTTCTAAGCATCCACCAATTGGTGGCATAATATGCCACCACGTAATCATTCCACTATTTATAAATCATAATGGTGTTATTTAAAAAAAAAACCTTTATATAATGGTTTTATGCCACATAATTACAAAAAAAAGTCATCTAATCTATGATGATTGTGCAGTGACCCTGACCCCTGACCCCTTCATCCACCCACTTTGGGAAACAATTAAGGGAAGGAAGTAGATGAGGAGGACCAAGGTGCACAGCTGAGTCCCAGAGAGCACAAGGAGCCTTGGGAAGGAGAGTAGGAGGAACCGACTCCATCACATCCCGTCTCCAAGAAGAGAAAGGAGCAAGCCCAGAGCCAGGCCATGGACAGGGCCCAGAGCACTGAGCCATCTGCAGGGCCGCATCCCGCCAGCTCAGCAGGCTCCGTCCAATAGCTGCACTGGTGTGAGGGACCCCTGGCAGGAGGCTGGGCAGTGCTCACACGTTCCTCCCCACTTGATCACTTGATTACTTGAATCCCGTTATTCATCGATTTGCTCGAGCGGGTGCCAGTAACATTTCCATTGGACCCTATCACGTGCCAATGTAGCCCAATGGCATCTAAACCAGTTCCTCCCCAACTGTTCCTTATTCCACAGCCTCCCAGGCCACTGGAGACTCATCCTCGCCCTCTCCATCTCAGCGGCTGCTGTCCTGCTGCTGGGGTCCATTGTCCTCCTGATATTGTGCTGCAGGAAGGCCCGGGAAGGGCTGGGCAAGGTGAGCCTGTCCCCAGTTCTGAACTGACTCCCAGGGTTAGCAGGAACATGGACAACCAAATCAAAAGGCGTAAGGAGTATCACTCCCACTTTTACCAACAAGAACACAGCGGTCTCGGTCTCGAGGGGAACTAACCAGGATTCCCTGAACTCCTAGTGTATTGTGAATGCCAGTAATTGAATCAGAGTCAACTGCATTCAAGGCTCTCTAGGCCATTTTTAAGACTGAAACAAATGTATCTGAAAGACTTTTCTCCTTACTGATACCGTTTCTTAATTACTGCTTTTGTTTTCAAATTGTGTTCCTTGGGGCCGGGAGTGATAGCACATCGGGTAGGGCATTTGCTTTGCACACAGCTGACCTGGGTTTTATCCCGCATCCCATATGGTTCCTCAGCTCTGCCAGGAGTAATTCCTGAGTGCAGAGTCAGGAGTAACCCCTGAGCATTGCTGAGTGGACCCATGAACAAAAAAAATTGTGTTTCTTAAGGCGCTCAGAATTTTGTCACTTATCTTCCCGTTGTTCACTGATTTGCTCAAGTGAGCACAAGTAACATCTCCATTTGTCCCTTTCTCATGCTAGTGTAGCCCAAGGGCATCTGCTCATTCCAAGAACAAGAAGAACCTCAAACCATTAGTTCAAGTCATGGGAATGAGTTCTATACTTGTTACTGTTTTTGGCATATCAAATGAAACACAGGTAGCTTGCCAGGCTCTGCCGTGTGGGTGGGATACTCTCTGTAGTAGGTAGGCTCTCGGTTCATGCATTTACTGATGAACCCGGCAGTAGCTCTACCCCGTGTATCTGTGTCTCTGGTTCAAGCATACCTGGGCTTGAAATAGGCTTCACTGTAGGGTGGACTCTGACGAGCCAGGCTTGAGATCAGCTCAGAATTTTAATATTAGAAATGTTTGTCTTTTTTTTTTTTTTTGCTTTTTTGGGTCATACCCAGTGACGCTCAGGGGTTACTCCTGGCTCTTCACTCAGGAATTACTCCTGGCTGTGCTCGGGGAGACCATATGGGATGCTGAGGATTGAACCTGGGTCGGCCGTGTGCAAGGCAAATGCCCTACTGTGCTATCGCTCCAGCCCCAGAAATGTTTAAGTTTTGAGCTATCATCCTGGGCAGGAAAGTAGCACGTTGCAGAAGAACGTTGAGTGGGCACCTCCTGATGGCTCCATAATGCTCTGTGTGGGCTCCTCAGGGTGCCCAGATTACAGTTTATTAACCATCATCAACAGACATGTCATCTGTCTGTTGATGAGAAGACGGAAGTGCAGGGGCAGGTCAGAGCTCTACTGAGCCTCAATTCCTTCCATTTTCTGAAATGCATTCTAAATTTCATGCACATATTTGTACATGGCATTGAGGCAGAACATTTGCCTCACCTTTGTGAAGTCCTGGGTTCAATCTAAGCATAACCACATACCCACCCAATTTATATACACTTCTCTTTTCCAAACAAAGTGACATGATTTTCTTAGCAATTGTCTTTCTTTAAACCAGAAAATCATGGGTCGGAGCGATAGCACAGTGGGTAGGGCATTTGCCTTGCATGCAGCCGACCTGGGTTCGTTCCCCAGCATCCCATATGGTCCCCTGAGCACCACCAGGAGTAATTCCTGAGCAAAGAGCCAGGAAGTAACCCCTGAGCATCACCAGGTGTGACCCAAAAAGCAAAAATAAATAAATAAACCAGAAAATCATAATGTCTATACACTTTACATACTATACAGTTAAATATCAGTTCCTTTAACATTATTTGGAGCATGTGTATGTGTGTGACTGTGAACTAATTATTTCTCATTGTGGTCAACCCAAATTGCCTCATCAGGGAGATGTGACACATTGGAATATGGAACAGAACTTTCAGCTACCTGAATTTTGTTTGTGGGTTTGTTATCAATATGCCCCATGTCAATTGTTTGATGGCCACCTTACACTCTCTGCACACTAATCCCTGCTGATTGCCTGGGACCTGCTTCTCCTCTTCTCCTTCAGGGTCCTTGAGCCCAAAGGAAGCACAGATCCTCCTCTATTTCCCAGGATGGTGTGACCCAGGGAAGGTCCCCCTCTCAGCTGGACTGTTCTCTTTGCAGGCAAGACTGAACCCCACATTTACAGTGACCTGACTGCCCTGGAGGTAAGGTTCATTGTGCTGAGGGAACCTCAGATTTCCTGGGTGCTTTGCTCTTGTTTTCTTTGTCCTTCTGACCTTGAGTGCTGGGGTTGAAGCTTGTTTTCCTCCCTCTTGGGGTCTCTGCCTACTGCCCGTCTGTCATTTTATCCCCCACGAGCCCCACCCAAAACCCTCACCCTGTCATCCCCAGCTTCAATCTTGGTGTGAGAACAAACATTTGCAGGTAAGTTTGGGAGTCCATGAACCATCTAGGGTCCTTCATCCATGACACCACGTTCTGCGTCACGCAGGAAGTGTGCCCGTGAGCTGAGTGGGGCGGGAAACTGAGAGGCTTTAGGGAACGGGCTCTGGGGGCTGTGGTCCTGCAGGTCCCGACTACATGGTTGCCTTCTATAGCCGCTTCTCAAATAGGTCCTGGCAGGGTCACTGTCATCCTCAGCCATGCCAAGAGCCCTCTGCCATCACCCCACACCCCTGCACAAAAGACCAACAAGATGAATGACTCAGACCTTAACCATATCCAGCCTGTCACCCAGATCTGGGCAGAGCTGACACCATTTCATGGGTCTCTCTCTGTCCATCTGTCTTTGTCTCTATCTCTGCCTCTGTCTCTCTGTCTCTCTGTCTCTGCCTCTCTGTCTCTCTCTCTCTCTCTCTCACTCTCTCTCTTCCTCTTCCCAGGGCAAAGATCTGCAGACCGGCTCTGCTGAGGACTCTGGGCCCATCAGCTATGCTTCACTCACCCACCGGCAAAACACAGGCCCTCAGGACTCCATCTATGTCAACACACCCCCAGCACAAAACATGTGCCAGACTCCCTTCTGTCTGTGGAATATGCCACTATTGCTGGGAAGAGACCATCACCCCCAAGTTAGCAGGCCAGGAGAGTCTGCGGGACCTAAAGCAGAGCACTGAGCATGAGCACTTCTCAGATGCCCGTGGGCACAGCTGACCTACTGCCAGGGCTGATGGAGGGGGTGGGGGACTCAGTATAGCACAGAGGGACCCAGGCAGGCCCTTGGTACAAAGGAGCGATGAGTGAGTCGACAGAGCAAAAGGCTGTTGTCTCCCTTAGAGGGGAGCATGGAGCTGCAGGGCAGGCTGTGGGGGCACAGGGGGCTGTGCCCGAGCCTGGCAGGAAAGTCCCCAGGACAGAGTTCAGCAGGAGAGGCCCCATGGGCAGCTGGGAACCAAGGGCTTCTCCCCTCTGACCTTCTCCTTCCTTCTTGGCCAGGGCTCTGAAATGAAGACAGACTGTGCAAGTTCTTCTCTCGGTGTCTTTTGTGGGATTCCTGTCCCCAGACTATTCTCCAGACTGATAGATCAGTGGCCTCAGCCTACACAGAGAGACAGAGACAAGGAAAAGTGGAGGAAATAGGAAATGTTTATTGGGGTGCGCTCGTGGGAAGACTATGTAGGCCTCTGGTGAGGCTGGGGTAAAGCCACACCCTGAGAGAGACTATCACTATCACTATCACTATCTTCCCGTTCATCATTATTGGCTTGAGCCAGCACCAGTAATATCTTCATATGTCCTGTCTCATGCTAGTAGAGCCCAAGGGCATCTGCTTGCACCAGGAACATAAAGAGCCTCAAACCATTCCATCAGGTCATGGGAATGAGGTCTATCATTGTTACTGGTATTTGGCATATCAAATAAGACATGGGCAGCTTGCCAGGCTTGCCGTGCGGGTGGCATACTCTTGTAGTCACCTCTAAATACAGCATTTATTGGTGAACTGCACTGCTGCTTGCGGCCGCACAAGCCAGGATGTGATAGGCTCTTCTGCTGGGTGGAGTTCTGACGAGAGGGAAGTCCGGATGTGGAAAATGGCAGCCCTCATGGATGGGGGGGTGGGGGTCATCTGACTTTTTTGCAAGGCTTTGCTGGGGTGGCGGGCCAGGGCTAGAATCCGCCATCCCTCCCCGGGAGCCTCGTGGAGTGGCTGGGCACAGGGAGAGCAAGTAGCAGCTCTGCCACATGTTGTGAGTCTCTGGTTCAGCATACCTGGGCAGGATTGAAAAATAAACTATTGCAGGGTGGGTGTCGATGACCCGGCCTGTGATAGGCTCGTCTGCTGGGTGGAGTTCTGACGGACTACTGAGCCGACTTTTAAGTTGTCTTGGGGAGAGGAGTACACCAAGACTTGAGGAATGGGTGCTCTTGGTCTAGCTCCTGCTGCCTGTAGGGTTTGATGTGGAGAAGCACAGGATGTGGCCACCTCTCAGGAGTCTCTCTAAGCCTGTGATCTTGCAGGGCAGGGCAGGGTCTAGGGACCCTCTTTCCTGTCTTCTCTGCCCAGTTCTGTCAGGACCGAGTGGGTCAGCCCCATGGGCTATATCAGCTCAGAGGGTCTCAGCCACACTGAGAGGAGAGGGGAGGAATCAGTTCACTGGCCCATATGAAGGTCCCCACCTCAGCTGCCCAGTGGGGACTCTGCACTATAGGGAGTTCAGGCTCGGCAGAAGAGGGGTGTCCAGAGTGTTCTGAGAACCTGGAGCCACAACCAACATCATGTCTTCATGATCACATAAAATTGCAACTCCTCCAGGGTGTCAGGCTCAGCTTCGGTCTCAGGTGAGGTCCTTTCCCTTGGGTTCCGGCACTGCTTTCCTGCAGGTTTCTACCAGATAGCACCTGCCTGGGCTTGGACCCAGGGACACCCCAGCCATGACCTCAGAACAGATCTGAGGGAGTGATGGGGGAGGGAAGGGGAGCCACTGCATGCTGGGGACAGATGACACAGATGCTGTCCCCAGGAGGAAGGTGGGCTGCACACGGTCACCTGTCATGGCTCTCCATCATCTTCCAGGTGCAGTAAAGACATCATTGAAAACTCTCTGCCAGTGAGAACCCTTTCCACAAGGAATATCTAATCCTATTTTCTGTCACTGACTTTTCTGGGAACCTGGAGTACATAGTGAAGAATAAAATAATGCCACTGTGTACACAAACTATGAACATCACCACTATAGGAAACAGGGAAGCTCATGTATGGAAAAAGAAGTAATTCCATGTAAGTTTTATAGAAGAAAATGAAACAGAAAGTGAGAAACAAGAACTAGGAAATGAGTTGGTTTTTTTTTTTTTTTTTTGCTTTTTGGGTCATACCTGGCAATGCCCAGGGGTTTCTCCTGACTCTGCACTCAGGAATTACTCCTGGCGGTGCTCGGGAACCATATGGGATACCAGGGATCAAACCCGGGCCGGCATTGGCTGGCCACATGCAAGGCAAATACTCTACCCGCTGGAATATCACTCCAGCCCTGGAAATGAGGTTTTAAGGTTTTCAATTCTCCATCAGTGAGGTCCATGACCATTAAATATTGGATGTTCCAATGGAAACATCACGGTAAACGGTGCTTCATGGCTTACATTGTACATATGCATCTGTATGTATAACTAGGTAAAGGCCCAGACATCTCAGAAACAACCAGGGAAAGGGTTAGGGGGGTGAAAAGAAAAGTAGGGGACACCAACAATATGAACAATGGCTTCTCATGAGGGCTCTTTCTGTTGGTGGCAGTTGAACTGACAGCCTGGGTCCTGGTCTCTAGTTGGCAGGACAAGACGTAACTGTGGGCAGAGGCACAATGGTTGGGGACCAGCAGCCACACTAGTGAAGTCCCTTGCAGGGTCAGCCTGGCAGCTGACCAGGTGTCCAGTAGTCGCCATGTTGGGAAGTCTGGGCAGTCCAGCACCATGACAGAGCACCAAACTGGCCCCAGGGACAGGACTCCTGGCCTTGCACTATCCAGTCCTATGTCTCCTCACCTGTGACCCCTGGGAGCCTTTTCAGGTCTGAACACCAGGCCACAAGCTGCTCTTCCCCTAGGATGTAATTCTCTGCATCCTCTCAAGGCATCATGATCCCTGTGAGAGTTTCATATCCCTTGTCACGTTGGGAAGGGCTGCAGAAAGGACCCCTGGGGACAGACCTGGGCATTTAGTGGGGCAAAATGAAGGAATGGTGCTAGAACTCTACTCTGAGGATTAGAGTTCAGGTTCAGGCAGGTTGGAGGCAGCCTCCGCTGTTCCCTGAGACAGTCCAAGAGCCCCTTCACCAGAAAGTTCTTCACGCACCACGTGCCCCAGGGGGCCCTCACACTTCTGTGTCTAACTCACATGTCTTCTTGCATTGGAAACAAGAGGATTCTGCCCAGGGGCAGTGTAGGTGGCTGATTTTCTGCCCCTGCAGAGCCACCAGTTCTCATCTTTTCTTTCTTCTCTTGGTTGATCTCTCCCCTGGAAACTATGGGGGAGCCACTGAGGACCAGGTGTGGTGGTTGTCCTGGTGCCTCGACTCACAAGGCATGAGTGTGCACGCCCGGGAAAGCGTCTCTGCTAACGGCGACAAAGGCCCCACACCAGCCTTGTGGAGGAGGTCCAGGTGGCACCCAACGACAAGACGACCAGCTCAAACCCCTCCCCCAAGTGCCCCACCTCGGGGAGACGCCAAGCAAATGGCAATCGAGCTCTGAGGAGAGCCCATCAGAGGAGGACGGCAGTGCCAGGGAACGGAAGACGACACCACCGGCTCGGCCTTGACATCTGAACAGGGGATGACCTGGAGTGCTCCAGGGGCACCACCAAGGGTCAGGCAAGGCACAACGATGTGTACCGCCAATAGGTAGCCCCCCAACTGCAAAGGGGACCAGACTGAGAGAATGGGGACCCAAGCAGGCCCCCGCCAGACCAAGAGCTGTCCGTTGTGTCAGAGGACCCTGTGGCACCCGGCTCGACGAGCAGGAGGAACGGGGTTGGGCTGGATTCCGCACCCCTGCACTCCCGGCCACGGCCACCTGTGGGGAGTTTCGAGGGACCCAAGGGCAGAACAAGAAGAGTGGTCCCATTCACCATGAATGTCCGTCCCTCATCTGGCGTGGCTTAGACCCGGCCCAGGAGAGTGCACCACCACCTCATCAATCCACATCGAACCCAATGATACCAGGGAAAGAGTTCAGTTCTATCTCCAAAGCCGGTGGGGAATGGATGAAAACTCAGGACTCCAGCACAGTTTTAAAAGGCTTTACTCTCACAGGTATTGGTATGCAATCCAAGAACAGCAAAAACCTGAACTTAGGTTCCTAGCTGGGCCCTAGCCACATGCATGTAGGTTTAGAACCCTAGGCCAAGATGGCCACTACCACATGCTAAGGCCTAATAGGGAAGCGAATGGAAAGGCAGATAGAAGTAGAGAGCAAGGAGAAGCTAAAATGGCAAAAGGGTCCTTCTTTCTCCTAGATTATTTTATAGTAGAAACCTGCCAAAATATTCCAGCCCAGCCCATCATGGACTGGGCTATCTAAAGATGAAGCCAGGAAAATGACCCTTTTGAAATGCAGATCTTTAGGTGGGCCCTATGACTCAAGTTTCACAAAAACCAGAGCTGATTCCTTGAGGCAAAATCTGCCTAGCCTAGTGAGGAGGGGTGCATCTCTGAACCAGAATGCAGTTCAGAATGTAACTTGTAGAGAATGACATTAATACTTCTTACCATGAGTATATAGCCAGCTGATTCCAGATTCTAGATCCCTCTAAGGTCCAAAATCCATCAGAATAATTCACTTTGGCATTTCCTTTAGAAACAGAGACACGTCAATTTGCCTAGAGGCGCACTGGCATGTGCTGACCTCACACCAGATTTCAATGTTTCTGAGCAGAAACAACCATAGTGGCCTCTGCAGGAATGTTTCCCACCTTATTTCCAAGCAATCTCAGGAGCGTCCTGCCCCCTGGTGGCCAGTGTCCCTCTCACAGCCAGGGGCAGGGAAGTCTGGTCCCAGCAGCAGCTCTATGGAATGTTCTCAGGGGGTTTCAGAGTTCTACAGACAAAGGCAGGGAATTAGAGGTTGTGGGGAGAACATCTGGACTTGGGAGCCTGTTTCTGCCTTTCCCCCAGCATCCAGGTCCTGGTTCCCGCTGAGGTTTTTCACCTCCCAGGATACTCACATGCACCCCAGCCCCATCCCAGGTGGAGACTGAAGACCAACAAAATTCAGTTTCTCCAACACCAGACTCAGTGCTGAAGGTTCCTCACCTCCCGGTCTCCCTCTCCCTCAGTGGATCCATCTGTGCTCTGAAGGACTCACAGGGAGTGGACAGAGTGTCCCTGCCTCTCTGAGCTCAGGCTTGTACATTGCTGAGGACCATGGGTGTGATTGTGATATTCCAAGCATAGCTCTTTCAATTCCTCGAGAAATCAACATGATGAAGTACCTAAAACCTGAGCTGAGAAGGAGGAAGAGAGCACCATGGAATGCCTTCAAAAGCATCGAAGATAAATTATTATTATTTTTGCTTTTTTGGGTCACACCTGGCGATGCTCAGGGGTTACTCCTGGCTCTGCACTCAGGAATTACTCCCTGGCGGTGCTTGGGGGACCATGTGGGATGCCGGGATTCGAACCCGGGCCAGCACACGCCGCGTGCAAGGCAAATGCCCTACCCGCTGGGCTATCGCTCCGGCCCTATTTTTTATTAAACCACCATGAGACATACAATTACAAAGGTGTTCATAATTGGTCATTGGTAATATAGTATTCCAGCACCCATCCCTCTACCAGTGCCCCATTCCCACCACCAGTGTACCCACACCCCCTCCCACTCACCCCCAGGCTGCCTCAATAGCAGGTACCCTCTTTTCCTCTCTTTCTCTGTCTCTCTCTCTGTCTCTGCACCTCTCTCCCTATTCTTTTTACACATTGTGGCTAGACTTGCAGATATTTAGGGTTATCATTTAAGTCTCTTTGTGTATATTCAATGGTGAGTTCTAATCTGACATTACCATTTCCCACACTTAGTAAAACACTAGTATATATTTATATCCCATTAATGAATGCAGTCATTCTATATCTGTCTTTTTTTTCTTTCTGACTAATTTCACTCAGCATGATAGTCTCCATGTCCATCCATTTGCAGGTAAATTTCATAATTTCGTCTGTCCCTATAAAGATACCCATAATGTTCTTCAAATAAATTGAACAAACACTCTTGAAATTTGTATGGAATAATAAACGCCCATGAATAGCTAAAGCAATCCTTGGGAAAAAGAAGATGGGAGGTATCACTTTCCCCAAACTTAAACTCTACTACAAAGCAGTTGTAATTAAGACAGGGTGGTATTGGTATAGAGACAGACCCTAAGACCTATGGAATAGAACTGAATATCCTGAAACACATTCTCAAATATACAACCACTTAATCTTCGATTAAGGAGCAAAAAAATATTAAGTGGAACAAAGAAAGCCTCTTCAACAAATGGTGCTGGGAAAACTGGGAAGCTCTGTGTAAAAAATAAACTTAGACCTCCTTCTAACGCCATGCACAAAAGTCAGGTCAAAATGGATTATAGATCTCAACATCAGACATGAATCTATAAGGTACATCGAAGAAAACATAGGAAAAACGCTCTATGGCATCGAAACTAAGAGCATCTTCAAAAACGACACACCACTCACCAAGCAAATGGAAGCAAAGATAAGCAAATGGGATTATATAAAATTGAAAAACTTCTGCACCTCAAAAGAAACGGTGACCAAGATGCAAAGACAATCCACAGAGTGGGAAAGAATATTCATCCAATTCCCATCCGACAAGGGGTTAATATCCAGGATATATCAGGCACTGGTAGCACTTCACAAGAAAAAAAAACAGCCAACCCCATGAAAAAATGGGGAGAAGAAATGAACAGAAGCTTCCAAAAAGAAGAAATTTGAATGGCCAAAAGGCATATGAAAAAGTGCTCTTCATCATTAATCATCACTTGATCACTTGATCACTTGAATCCCGTTATTCATCGATTTGCTCGAGTGGGCACCAGTAACATTTCCATTGGACCCTATCACGTGCCAATGTTTGTTTTGGCAGCCTAGGATGGCCATGCAATTTTATCAGGCACTGCTTGTTTGCCTTTCTGACTGCTGCCGTATTAAGGGCTCTTTCGGGATCAGGAAAATAAACATTTCTGTTACTGGAGTTGGCATATCGATCACGCATCGGACAGCTTGCCAGGATCTGCCATGCGGGCGCTATATTCTCATTACTTTGTGGGGCTCTATCAGAGGGGTGGGTAGAATATTTACGATAATTTGGAGGTAAATCGCGTGGCGCGCACAACGGGGAAAGCTGGCTTCTGCTCTGCCGGGTGTACCTGTGGCCGGCAGATGCAAATCAAAACAACAATGAGGTACCGTCTCACACCACAGACACTGGCACACATCCAAAACAGCAAGAACGACCTGTGCTGGCATGGATATGGGTAACAAGGGACTCTCATCCAATGTTGGTGGGTGTGCCGATTTGTCCAGCCCTTTTGGAAAACAATATGAGCATTCCTCCGAAAACTAGATGTTGACCTCCCATTTGATCCAGCAATACCACTCCTGGGAATATGCCCTAGAGACCCAAAAACACATAGCAGAAACACTATATGTACTTCTTTATTCATCACTGTGCTATTCACAATAGCTAAAATCTGGAAACAACCTAAGTGCCCGAGAACAGAAGACTGGCTAAAGAAACTTTGGTACATCTATACTATGCAGCTGTCAGAAAAGACATTTCCCTTTTTGAAGGTTGGAATATGATCCGATTGAAGATCTATACAACAGTTCTTTATCCAAACATTCTCAATGGGCATATTAGGATCGATCAGTCTGGGAGATTGTGGAAAATGCTCCTATGAACACAGGGGTAGAAATCGCCTTTCAATTGTGTGTTTTCATTTTCTGAGTGTAAATGTCTAGAGGGGCTATCATGGATCACGTGACTGTCTATTCCCTTAGAAACAGAAGAAGCCCCAGTTGTTCTGCATCGAGGCTGCCCCAGTGTGCGAGTCTCTCAGCAGTGTGCGAGAGCTCCATGGCCCTGCACCTCATCACCAATATTGGCTGTGTCTAATCGATCACATACAGGTCACTTTCATCATTTCGAGATAATATGCTTTGAATTTTGGTACCCCAGTTATAAGTGTTATTGGATGTTTTTCCTGTGCCAATGTATTTCCTGGCTCTTTCATTGCTGAGGACCATGGGTGTGACTGTGAATCGAGTTATTCAGTGCCTCCTGCTGGACACATACTCTGTATGTGTTCCCTCGAAAATATGTATTCAGGTCTTCTGCCCCAGTTTACATTGGGTTGCTTGCCTATTAGTTGCAAATCTCCATGAAATGCTGATGATAAAGGCACCAAGCCATGTCAGACCTCTGACATGTGACTCTGGTCTCCCAATTGCTGGGCTGCCTTGTCAGTACTGGGAGGAGAGTGGCTTTGCTGTGTGAAAGCCTGTGTGTAGCCCGTGAGGAATTTGTCCCACAGCTTTAGTGCTGTGATCACCTTTACTGAAGTTTCTAAGTGACATACCATGACTCCTGAAGTGAAAAACCATACAAGCGACCCTCTATGTCTGAGGACAAGATGCTGCCAGCACGATGTTTATCTATGTCTGATAGAGATACAGATACCGGACATTACAAATCTAACTAACTGTCTGGGTCAGGGATGTGTCTCAGAAGAAAGCCCTGTCCTTGCCTATGTGAGACCCAGATTACAATCTCATGCACCAAAAAAAAAGAAAGAAATTAAGTTACTTAACCTGTCATGGGAAGCAAGAATTTGTTATTCTAGCAATATCATAGTAAAAAAGAACCATTTGCCATATCACACAAAAGGATGGACGTTTAATACTCAATGACAATTGTCTTCACTGACAGTAAAAGGTAGAATAAATTTTTCCTATTTGATCTATTTTCATAGAGTATGCCACCCACATGGCAGAGCCTGGCAAGCTACCCGAGTCATATTTGATATTCCAAATACAAGTAACAATTATAGACCTTATTCCCATGACCTGATGGAATGGTTTGAGGCTCTTTATGTTCTGGAGCGAGCAGGACATATGAAGATGTTACTGGTGCCTGCTCGAGCAAATGGATGATGAACGGAAAGACAGTGATACAGTGATACAGTGATCTATTTTCAGAGAGACAAGGCAGATGCAGGAACGCTTTAGATGTCCAAGCCGCCTCCTTCTTTTATAAAACTTTGCAAAATCATTTCTCAGGCTTTCCAACTTATTATAGACTCTACCAAGCACCTACACCTGTGTGAAACTCAGATTTGGACATATTGAAAACAAGGATTCCTTCAAGCTAGGTTCTGCCTCACAAAATGGAGAGATCCGGTGTCTGTTCTCCCAGAACCTTTAGCCCTGGGCTGGAGAGGTGCAGCAGCAGGTCGGGAGCTTGGCTTGTGTAAGGCTGACTCAGATCAGGTCCCTACACCCATATAGCCCAGTAACCCGCAAGACATGATCCTTAAACACAGCCAGCAGAAAGCTCAGTTGATCCATGGGTTGTGGCCCAAAAAGTCAAGACCAAAAAGCAGACTCATAACCTAGATCGTCAATAACCACCTTAGCTTCTCAACTCAGGCAATCTACCATCTGGCTCCTACCATGCCCTTTAAGGTATCAAATCACTTCTCTAACTTCGATAACTTATTTATCCCTGGACTCTTTTTGCTGAAAATATATATTTGTTTTTCATTTTACACAGCTCCTCTGACTTCATGTAGATCGGCAAAATGGATACTACTTGAGGCCCATGGTTTATCAATAAAAGCTGACAAATCTTTCCTACTTCAGTTTATCCCCAACAGAACTGAGCTCACTGGGAGGCGGAAACTCCCGTTGTGCTGTGACAGCGAAGAGCTGGTTCTGGAACTTGAAACAATGCTAGAAAATTCTCCTCTGAGCAGTGACTCATCTTCAGGACCCTGCTGTGATCAGAGCAGCCGTTTCAGACACCTCCTGCTCTCGGAGCCTTTGGGTCATTCCCAGGAACCCAGAGAAGAATCTTGTTTCGAGTTCTTCAGTAGTCAATGACTGCAAAAGCAACCCATCTTTGTCAAAATACGAGGTTGCTGACTAGAAAACGTGGTGTGAAGCGGGTCCCAGAGCAGAGATGCCGCAGTCCTGAGTGACGGGAAGACCCATGTGGAGTGTTCGCAGCAGCGTGAACAAACCATAACTAAACCCCAGGGTACAGTGCTTGGAGTTTGAGGAGGTGTAGGAGGAGCTGTTTGTGGGCTAGGACCCTGGAAGACAGGTGAGCTGATACCTATCCCCTCCACTGCCCAGATGGAGGGATTACGCACATTAGGTTGCCTGGTGGGTGTTCCCAATTGTGGAGGGTCACACTGGACTGTTGTCTAATGCCCTGGGAACTGCAGGCACAGCAGAGGGACAGCTGCTCCCAAAGGGAGACTCGAGAGAGGCAGGTGCTGATCCCCAGGGGGCCAAGAGTAAGTTGGGAAAAATAACATGGAAGTTTCCTTGGACAGGATGGGAGCTTCAGGTGTCTGTGATCACCAGTGAATTGTCTGAGATCCATCAAGGTGTGGGAATCTCAGGGAGGAACCTAGAGAGTGGAAGCTCGAGAGGAAGCAGAAACTGTCTTGGTAAAGGCTATAATGAAGAGGAACGAGCGAAAGAAAAATGACTAAGTTTATTGTGTGCCCACTTATACGTGATACAGTGGAGGTGCCATGTAACAGCGGGTCTCCACAAGGCCTTAGAGAAACAGCTTCATTGCCGTCTGTCCTGAGGACAGTGTCCTGGTCTCAGCGTCAGCCTCTCCTGCGGTACAGAGAGGACCAGCCCTTACACATGGATATGCAATTTGTCAGCACGTGGACCCACACAAACAACTACTTCCACAGTTTATAATTCCTCCTCTGTCTGCTCTTTGGCATGAACAAATCATGGGTGACTGTTGTGATCCCCCTTGATGTCAGAGACTTAAAGATTGGAGAAGTCCGAAGCTATCAGTGGGTCAGAGATAGAACACCAGTAAGGCACTTGCCTTGTTGCACCGGACACTCTTCAATCCTCCAGACAGTGTATGGGCATCACCACACCATCACGGCTCATCCTGAGCACAGAAGCAGGGGGCTTCCCTTGAGCACTGCCAGGTGTGACTCCAAAACCTCCTTCAATGCTGTCAGTGACCAGTGATGAGCATCAGTAGTGGAGCTGCTCCGTGATGTGTTGGGTTCCATTGACACCAAAAAAGCACACACGTTTGTGCATGAAATCACACAGAAAGATTCAGTAAGAAGGGAAGTGAATGCTTGTCAAGTAGTGCACGTGAATCTCTAGGTTTGACGCCATCTTCCCACCAGAGCTGTGCCCTGGCTGGCCTTTCCAGCCCTTCTCTTCGTCTTCGTTCCCTGCTCTGGGAGTGTCCAGAAGCTGCAAGGGCAGCGGCAACTGAAATTAAGGAGCAGAAAGTCAATCTTCAGCACAGTGAGGGGCCAAACCCTAGGGAATATGGAAAGAAGCTTCCTGGGGACAGTGAAACATTTCACTGTTTCCTACACTCACTGTAGCAAATGTTTCACTGCTCAAACCTGCCCAGAAGCAGAGGGTGAAGAAACAGAGTGCAGGGAAGGAACAGTGAGATGCTTCTCTCTCAGCTACATGAAGCAAATTAGTCTCTGGACGTTTGTCCAAACCACAGAAGGTCCAACTCCAGGACTGACTCCCACGGTAATCAGGGACTAGGTGGGCACCATGAGCCCACACAGGCCGGGGCGCACTCAAGTTCTCAAGGGCCATTTGGGAAGACGTGAATTGACCTTGGGAGAGAGAGTTAGGTGTTGGGTGTGAAGGGAGATGGTGTGCCCTGGGCTCCTGGAGGTCGACTGGTCCTTGTCTGGGTCTTCCTTTGGCTGGGTGCTTTGAGAGAGAGAGAGAGAGAGAGAGAGGGAGAGAGAGAGGGAGAGAGAGAGGGAGAGGGAGAGAGGGAGGGGAGAGAGAGAAAGAGAGATAAGGAGGGAGAGAAAGAGATAGAGACAGAGAGAGAGGACTAGGTAGACTTAAAACAGTCCCATCAACCCACACTGAGTGTCCTTCCCTCCATAACAGAAAGGCCTAGACAGACAAGCACCTGTCCCACCCCAGTGTTCCTGCCCTGGGGCCCAGCACCATCACCTGCTTCCGGTGACAGGCCCAATCTCATGCTGGAACAGGAGTGATATGTCAGGGCTAGTCCTGAGAGATGGGCTCTACACTCACCTCTGCAGCCCAGACTGTGTTATCTGTGTCACACCCTCCAGTCTAGTTGTGGCCCCACTGACCCAATGCCCAGAGTTTGTGGAGAAGGACCAACAGGCCTGAGAACATCAGACACTTGTTTGTATGGCAAAAGAAATAAAGACTGAAAATGACTCCAGATGAGTGGGAGAAGATACTTGTATACAACACACAACACATCAGATAAAGGTTGATAACCAGGACATACAAATTATTCACAGAGATCGACAAAAATCTGAACTACCCATCAAAAATGGAGAGAGGAGGTGCCCAGACTGCACACGAACAGGCAGGCTGGCAAGCAGGGTAGTGCCTGGGGCACGGGCTAGCGGAGCCCTCCCTGGAGCAATCAGGGTAGCCTCTGGTGCTCACCCTCAGCTCTCATGCATCTCTGTGCCAGGCTCTGCTGCCCTCCGCCATCTGCAGCCACAGCATCCAACCAGGAGTTGGGCTCCTGAGACTCCTTTTAGTCCTGCCAGCTGTCCCCCAACACGGTCCCTGATGACCTCCCTTGGGGAGCATCCCGCAGGCATGTGCTGGGCTTGGGTCCCCTGGGTGCAGGGTCAGGCCTCTTGGCGCCTTGGGGCACTGGTCTGGCGCTCAGTCCTGCTGCTCATGGCTGTCCCCTCCTAGACGAAGAAAGCCATGTTCACCCCAAGCTTGCTAAGGGGTTTCTCACATTTCCGTAATGAAACAATGTCTCATTCATACTGAATGTTCCATAGCAGCTTAGACATCCATAGATTTTCATCACAATCGTATGCTTTCAATGCAGACACATAAGTAGTATGTATAATACTGCTTTCTAATAGAACACCAATATTTCCTGTCTTAGAATAAAACACTTGGAACCTTTACAGGTATATTCATAGTCTCTTTTTAACTCTTTTTTCTTTTATAAAATTAATATTTTATATCACATAAATATTATAAATAATATACTATTTTATATTATGTTTATGCGATTTACAATTAATATTTTGTACTGTTATTTCTTTTATTTAATTTCTTTATAAAATGACTTTTCTATTTCTTTTATAAAATATTTTAGTGTCAAGTAAATTTGCATCCATTTATTAATTTATAATTGAATAGATTTATTGATTAAATTAATTTAATTAGTTAATTTTAATGAAATAGATTAGTATTTCTTTATAAAATTAATCATTTACACAAAACAATTTTAGTACATCAGGAGATTTTGCAGAATTTCTTGGAGTAACAAACTTGAATATATATGAAACAGGGACTTCCAATACCATCTTGAGCATTCAAGCTTCTGAAATAACCCCCTAATGCTTTCTTGTCTAATTGTCTTTTCCTTTATAGTTTTTTCATGTTTGTCTCACCCGGACCACGAGGCCCCTTCCCATTCCACTGTGAAAATTGCAGGAGTCTGGGGGTATGTGAAACACACCCCCCGCAACCTTTCCATCCAAATCTAACAAACAAATTTTAGTAATCAGCAAAACACTCATGATAAATGACCCCCAAGGCCAGGAAACCTGGATAAATCCCAACAAATCTTGCAGCTCGCTGCCCTGTGCTGCCGACAATAATGTGCTCCTGAGGGACCCGGGGATGGTGGTGGCTTCCCCCACTACCCGAATGCTGGTCGGCCTCACCAGCAGTTTCCGTGTCCACTCAGGGTGGAAGGGACGGTCCTCCTTTGCAAGAATGAACTATTCAGTGACCTAGTGGAGGTTGTCCATTGTCATTGTCGCCTGAACTTCAGGGAAAATTAATCATGAGAAAGTTCTTTATTAGAACAGAAGCCCAGGGCCGGAGTGATAGCCCAGCAGGGCGTTTGTCTTGTACGCAGCCGGCCTGCGCCAGCCTGGGTTCAATCCCCGGCATCCCATATGGTCCCCTGAGCACCGCCAGGAGTAATTCCTGAGTGTAGAGCCAGGAGTAACCCTTGAGGTGTCGGCCGGGGTAGACCCAAAAAAAGCAAAAAAAAAAAAAAAAAAAAAAAAAAACAAACAAAAAAAAAACAGAGGCCCAAAGAGAGTTCAGACATGTAAAAAGTTTGCTGGTTCTAAGGCCTGCAACACACCCCATACACAGAGCAGCGGCCCAGAGCTCTGAGCATTCATCGATTCCTCTTCAAAGGCTTCCAGGCATATGAATTCCCCTACCCTCCCCATGCTCTCCACTCACAACGCAAATTGTGGTCATCCCGATTGGCTGGGCCCAACCATGGAACCATCCCCTTCCTGCATTGAGGTGCCTTGCATGACTGTGGCCGACAGGACGTGCCAGTGACAAAATCCTGAGGACCGCTCCAGTGCCAAGATCATTCATTGGCCAGGAGGATAGAGCAGCAAGTAGCAAACCCTCAAGCAAACAGAGTCCCCAGGATTGGCCAGAGTGGCAGGAGCCATCAGATCACTCTGCTGTTCCCGGGACGCTCTGACCCCACCGCACGCACTGAGTCAGGAACAGGTCTTCAGTGTGTTGGTCATAGCACTGATAACAGTGCTGTGTCTGTGCTGCCTGCAAGCGGGGATCCCTCTGGCTGACCTCACCTCCTTGTTCCTCTTCTCCGTGTTCTGCCATCTTGCTGCCCTGCTCAGACGGAATACCAACTTCGCCATCACAGACACTTAGAGAAGATGCTTATAAAATTCTCAACTCTGTGATAGGCCTACTCATAAGAAAGGCGATGCCGTACATATTCTGGTGGGCTCCATTCCTACAGAATGAACTGACTGAAGAAGTGGTCTCCTGGGTGTTGGTTAGAGCGGTGAAAATGGTGCTAAGTCTGTGCCTCCAGCAAGCTGGGGTCCCTCTGGCTGACCCCACCACCTTGCACCTTAACGACCCCATCACCTTGCTCCGCCATCTCGCTGACCTGGTCCAGCAGAACAATGCCTCACCACCACAGATACACATCGTTTGATTTCGAATTCTCTGTCAACACGAATCTCCTGAAGGTTGCCCTGTGATTTCAGGAGATTCACCACTATATTCAAATCTGAACTTTGCATTTCTCCTCCTCCTCCCACCCACCTTCCTGACCAGCAGAAGTAAAACTAAGGAATCGTCAACATCGCAATGGAACTGGGCAAGCTACCTGTGTTTTATTTGATATGCCAAAAACCAGTAACAATTATGACCTCATTCCCATGACCATGAAGGAATGGTTTGAGACTCTTCCTGTTCCTGGAGAAAGCAGATGTCCCTGAGGTGCACTGGCTTACAACAGGATGTACGGAGATGTTACTGGTGCCCCTTGAACAATTTGATGAACAATGGGAAGACAAGTGATACCAGTAGATATATGCCTGTCTCTCTTACTGTGTTTATACAAAATAACTAGAAATATAATTGAAAAGATTGTTTCTAGTCTAGGAGAAAGAAAAGCGCCTCAATAGACCTGGGAAGCAGGGTTGTGGCCCCCTGGAGTGTTTGGACTATTAAGAAGGAAGCTAGTTTTTACCTCATTGTTCTACTTTTGATTCTGACCGGACCCCAGGCTCTGCATAAGATGATCTCTGGCATTATGGTGGCAGTGTGTGTGTATATTGTGTGTGTGAGTGTTGTGGTTGGTGTGAAGTTGGAAGAAGCAAATCCTTGGGTTTTCAAGACTGTGTTAATGGTTCTCTGTCCATTGGCCAGAGGGGACAGTCATTAGCCCTGAATGTGACCAGGGACCTGATGGACCCCAATATTGTTGGGGACCCCAAACATCTCCAACACTCAGTAAACTCAAATCTGAGCTGCCGTGCCACCCAGGAATTCTATTTTTGAGGATTTATCCTAGTGTAGAAAAACATTTGTTCAAAATGATGTGTGCACACCATTATTGCACCATTATTGACTGCAACACTCATTATAATAGCTAAGATTTGGAATCAACCTAGATCCCCAATGAGAGATAAGTGGATGATTATAATGCAGTACCAAATAGAGTATTACACAACTATAAAGAATAATAAGGTCATTCCATTGACTGCAACATGGATGAGCTGGAAGAGATTATGTTCAAGGAAATAAGCCAGAAGAAGGATAAACACAGAATATCACTTATATGTGGTTTTCTGACCAAGTGGATGAGGAGATGCAATGCTTTAAAAGAGGATGCTCATATCATCCTTAGCCTTGTTGTATAGGTAAAATAAAGAAAAAATAGAGTGGATGAGAGAGGGAGAAGAGAAGATGTACATCAGTGGTGTTATGGAATGATGGACCTAAATGTCCAAAGTAAAGTCAACAAAAAAGAAATCATGAGAATAAAATTAATAACCAAACTTTAAAAAGTGCCTATCAAGGTGGAAGGATGAGGGTTTGGGGCAAGGGAGGGACCTGGAACACTGGTGGAGGAATATTGACACTAGTGGTGGGATCATTGCTTGAACATAGGAGGTCTAAAGACAACTAAGAATAATTTTGTAAATCCCAGTGCTTTAACAAAACCTTAAAAGAAATCAATAGATCTGATGCAAAAACAATATCCAATAGATAATGAAACCAAAGCTGGAGTTGTCACTATTTGATGACATGATATTATACCCAGAAAACCCTAAACTCTCTACCAAGAGACTCCTAGAAATAATAGATTCCTGTAGTAGAGTGGCAGGGTACAAAATCAATACCCAAAAGTCAATGGCCTTCCTATACGCAAACAATAAAAAGAGAAGAAAGGTACATTAAAGAAACTATCCCATTCACAATTGAACCACAGAAAATCAAATACCTAGGGATCAGTTTGACAAAGAATGTAAAAGATCTCACATAGAAAACTACAAAACATTACTTCAGGAAATAAAAGAGGACAAATATTCAGGAAAAGGAAAAATATTCCCTGCTCATGGATTGGAAAGATTAACATTATCAAAATGGTAATATTCCCTAGAGATTTATACATATTCAATGCTGTCCCTATAAGGATACCCATGATGTTCTTCAAAGAAATTGAACAAATACTCCTGAAATATTTGTATGGAATAATAAACCCCCATGAATAGCTAAAACAATCCTTGGGAAAAAGAGGATGGGAGGTATCACTTTACCCAATCCAAACTCTACTACAAAGCAAATGTAATTAAGACAGGGTGGTATTGGTATAGAGACAGACCCGTAGACCTATGGAATAGAACTGAATATCCTGAAACACACTCTCAAATATACAGCCACTTAATCTCCGATAAAGGAGCAAAAGATGTTAATTGGAGCAAAGAAAGCCTCTTCAACAAATGATGCTGGGAAAACTGGGCAGCTACGTGTAAAAAAATGAACTTAGACCTCCTTCTAACACCATGCACAAAAGCCAGATCAAAATGGATTATAGATCTCAACATCAGACATGAATTTATAAGGTACATTGAAGAAAACATAGGAAAAACGGCTCTATGACATAGAAACTAAAAGCATCTTCAAAGATGAAACACCACTGACCAAGCAAATGGAAGCAAAGATAAACAAATGGGATTATATAAAATTGAAAAGCTTCTGCACCTCAAAAGAAACGGTGACCAAGATACAAAGACAATCCACAGAGTGGGAAAGAATATTCACCCATTACCCATCTAAAAAGAGGTTAATATCCAGGATATATCAGGCACTGGTAGCACTTCAAAAAAAAAAAACAGCCAACCCCATGAAAAAATGGGGAGAAGAAATGAACAGAAGCTTCCAAAAAAGAAGAAATTTGAATGGCCAAAAGGCTCATCAGGGAGATGCAAAATCAAAACAGCAATGAAGTACCATCTCACACCACAGAGACTGGCACACACCCAAAAGAGCAAGAACAACTGGTGCTGGCGTGGATTCGGGAAAAGGGGACTCTTATCCACTGTTGGTGGGAGTGCTGACTGGCCCAGCCCTTTTTGGAAAACAATATGGACATTCCTCCGTAAACTAGATATTGAGCTCCCATTTGATCCAGCAATACCACTTATGGAAATATACCCTAGGGGGCCAAAAAACACAGTTACAGAAACACTATCTGTACTTCGTTATTCATCGCTGAGCTATTCACGATAACTAGAATCTGGAAACAACCTAAGTGCCCGACAACAGACAACTGGCTAAAGAAACTGTGGTACATCTACACTATGGAATACTATGCAGCTGTCAGAAAAGAGCGAAATTATGAAATTTACCTGCAAATGGATGGACATGGAGACTATCATGCTGAGTGAAATTAGTCAGAAGGAAAAGGACAGATATAGAATGAGTACATTCATTAATGGGTTATAAATAGATTCCAGTGTTTTACTAAGTGTGGGAAATGGTAATGTCAGACTAGAACTCACCATTAAATATACACAAAGAGACTAAAATGATAAACTCCAAATATCTGCAGGGCTAGCCACAATGTGTAAAAAGAAGAGGGAGAGAGATGAAGAGACAGAGAGAGACAGAGAGAGAGAAAGAGAGGAAATAGGGTACCTGCTATTCATGCAGCCTGGGGGTGGGTGGGATGGGGTGTGGGTACATTGGTGGTGGGAATGGAGCACTGGTGGAGGGATGGGTGCTGGAATACTGTATTACCAAGAACCAATTATGAACACCTTTGTAATTGTGTCACAATTATGTCTCACAGTGGTATAATAAAAAATTTTTAAAAAAGAAACCAAGAGCTGGTTCTTTGAAAAAACAAGATGAATAAATCATTAGCAAAACTGGCAACAAAACTAAGAAAGAAATTTAAGTTACAAATTAGAAATGTAAAGGCAATTATCACAACACATCTCTACTACAAACTAGAGAAATGCTTCTCTATGAGAAGCAAGAAAAGTGGATAAAGTCTTGGTCTCCTATAACCTCCCAAGTCCTAACTACAAAGATATGGTAACACCAGAGCAGACCTGTCACTAAAAAAGAAATCAGAATGGTAATCATATGTTGTCTCAAAACAAAAGCCCTTGTCCAGGTGAATTCACCAACAAATTCTTTACACCATTATAGAAGAGCTATGCATTCCTGTTCAAGCACTTTCAGGAATTCTAAGAAACAGAAACGCTCCCAAACAATTTCTGGGAAGCAACACCACTCTGATACCAAGGGCAGAGATAACACAGAAAAGGAGAGTGACATAGCAATGTACCTGGTGAACAGAGATTCAATCGTCCTCAATAAAGTCCTAGCAAACCGAATCCCACAACTCATCAAAAAGATCGTGCACCGTGGGATTCATTCCTGGGATGCATATAAGATTTAACACAGGCAAGTCAATCAATGTAATACACAATACAACACAAAAATAAAAATAAAAATCATCTGATCCTATCAATTGATGCTGCTAAAGCATTCAACAAGATCCAGCAAAAGTATATAGCTGTGAGAGATCTGGAAAAGGAAAAAAAAGTCCAACACCATCCAAATATCCAAAAATGGGGAGAAGGAATGAGCATAAACATCCTTAAAGAAGAAATACAAGTGGCCAAAGGGTATATGAAAAATTCTCTCTGTCACTAATCATCAGGGAAATGCAAAACAAAACAAACATGAGATACCACCTCACAGCAGAGAGTCCTAAAGATACTCATCAAAAACAACAACCAGTATTGACGAGGATGTGGGTGGGGAAAGGGCCCCCTCAATGAGTGCTGGTGGGAATCTACGATGCATTCTTTTTCGAAGTCAACATGGTCATTACTAAAAAAATCTAGCAATTCAGCTTCATTTTGACTCAGCAATCCCTACTCCTCAAGCTATACCCCAATCTTGTGAGATTACCCACTGGATTTTGTGTTGAAAATGAATAGCACTGGTGACACAATTAGTGCTGGAACAATATACGCCTGATGCTCAGTATAAATAGCTTTGTAAGTTTGTAAGTTGCAGTGATTTAATAAAAAAGTAAATTAAAATTAATCATCGATCAGAATTTTCCAGCCTTGAGGAACAGATGATGCCAGCACTGTTGCAGGACACCTAAAAGCCTAGGCCTCTGCATTTGCCCTGGATTGCTTCCTGCAGGTCACTTCATAGATAGGGAGGTAGTCTGAATGTGGCAGTCTTATCTGACCATGTATTCTGTACTGACTGGTATAAGTATTCTCTCATGCTACCACAAGCATCGTGGGACTAGCTAGATGTTACTAGCATATTTGCCTGGCCATGTTGGATCTCTCAGTAATTAGACCAGAGAGAAATGCTGTTTGCCTCCAAGCAAGCAAGCATGGCTCCCTGATAACTCAAAGGCAACTAAAATACAAAACTACCATGAAGTAGACAAGACTCTTGTGAAGGCTTGGAGAAATATTTAACTGGCATTAGTATTAGTCTTTGGTACAGAGACATGCCATCTCAGAAACCCCCTTCTCTACCCTATAAAGGAAATTCCAGACAGATCTTGGCTCAAGACATTAGGTGAGGTGCTGGGAGAAATTACCTGAGGGCATTTGATCCTTCCTGCCAGGTGAAGTTACATTTAGCTTAGAGCTTCTCCCAGCTCTGCTAGGAGACTTTTAATTAGCTCTGGATCCTTGTAAACAGCCAGATGATCTCCTGAAGTTGCTACATTTCTATAGAGCTATTTTCCTGTTTTCATCTTTAGATAGCCCAGCCCAGAAGGGGCTGGGCTGGGGAGTTTGGGCGGATTTCTAGCTATAAAATAAGCTGTAAGAAGAAAGAAGCTCTCTCTTTTTTTCCCTTTTTTTGCATTTTCGGCTTCCCTTGGTGTTTTTCTTCTCCGTCCTCTCCATTCTCTGTTGGGCCTCAACACGTGGTGGCAGCCATCTTGGCCTACACCTGGCTGGGGCCTAGCTGGGAACCCAGAGTCCGGAGGTTTTCCCTGCTCTTGGATTGTATATTGGAACCTGTGATAGTAAAGCCTTTTTAAACCTGCACCGGATTTCCGAGTCTTCATCCATTCCCGCCAGCTTCAGAGGTAGAAGGGAACTCGCTTCCCGGCACTGTCGGGGACCCCGGTGGCACTCCCCAACACAGCACAAATAGACTTAAGCAGAACTCTGAGACACAGCACACTCAGAAGGACAAGAACCAAAGACAGAAATTGAAAGCAGCTTGAACAGAACAGAATGTTGGAGTGACGACACAGCAGGCAGAGTGTTTTATTTGCATGCTGCCAACCTAGGTTTGAGCCCTGTCTTCTCCTCTGGTCCCACAAGATCCTCCGGAATGATTACTGAGAACAAAGCCAGAAGCAAGCCTTGAGCTCTGGCCAGTGTGACACCCAAACACATAAAAAAGAAACATATTCAAAGAAGTCAACAAAATCCCTTGCTTATCTATCAAATGAGAGTCTATGAGTCAGAAGTACGGAGGGATAGTGTACGAAAACTCAATGAAATAAGCACCTTACCAAGAATACTCGGTCCAGTTAGGTTATATTCAGATGTGAACAGATGATATGGAGCTTTATGGACAGGCAGCAGCTTAGGGGATTCACAGCCTTGAAACCAGTCCTGCAAAGAGCATTTGAGGGAATTTATTAAAGGACAGGACAAACTTTCCAGCATACAGCACTGATCTGGTGCTCAGTCCTCCTGTCATGGTGACCCTCTCCTAGATGACGAAAGGCTGGATCACTCCTAGCTTGCTAAGAGGTTTATACATTTCCATAATGAATTAATGTCTCATTAATGTTGAATGTTGTACTTAGCAGTTTTGACACCTATAGATTTTTATCGCAATCTTATACTTTTTAATACAGACACATAAGAAGTATTATAATGATGCTTTCTAATATGAAACCAATATTCACATCTTAGAATAAAATACTTGGAGATTTTATAGGTATATTATATTTTCCTTTAAATTTTTCAGTGAATTCCCTTTTTAAAATTAACAACTTAGACACAATGTTTTTAGTAGAGCAGGAAATTTTGAAATTTCTTGTGATAATTAACCTTGAAGATATATAAAACAGCAATTTCAAATACTTGTGCATCCAAGCTTCTGAAATAACATCCTAATACTTTCTTGTATATTTGTCTTTTCTATACATTTTATCATGTTTGTCTCACCTGGACCAGTGGGTCCCTTCCCAGTTCCGACTCTGAATATTCCAGGTGTCTGGAAAGTGGTTTGAAACACTCCCAAATACCCTTCCAACAAATCCGATAAATATATTTAATAAATGGCAAGACACTCATAATTCATGTCACCCTGGGTTGGAAAATCCGGGATAAATCACAACAAATATCACAGCTCGAAGCATTGTGCTGCTCTCAATAAGGTGTTCTTTGGGGACTTGGGGATGGTTTCACCAGCAAGTTGAGAGAGGCAGCTTTACATCTGCAATAATTAAAGTATTCCTCACTAGCAGTTATAGGATGGATAGGAAAATATTCCAGTTATCAGTTGGTCTCTCTTTCTCCCTTCGTTTAGGGGCTAGTGTGAAGCTCCATTTGGTGGGCTGGTTTCTCATGTTGTCTCGAGGTGGAAGCGCTCTCCTCCATTGCAAGAATGAACTTTTCAGTAATGTACTGTAAGTTGTCCATTGCCATTGTCCCTGACTTTCACCAAAAACTTAATCTTCATAATAGAGTTCTTTATAAGAACAGAGACTCACAGAAATGGGGCAGAGCTGCTACTGGCTCTCCCTGTGCCCAGCCGCTCATGAGGTGCCCGGGAAGGATGGCGGGTTCTAGCCCTGGCCTGCCACCCCAGCAGAGCCTCACAACAGGTCAAGCCAGACGACCCCCCACTCCATGAGAGCCTCCATTTTCCTCATCCGGACTTCCCCCTCGTCCGAACTCCACCCAGAAGACCAGCCTATCACAGCCTGGCTCATCGAGACCCACCCTGCAGCAGTTTTTTTAAATCCAGCCCAGGTATGCCGATCCAGAGACTCACAGACATGGGGCAGAGCTGCTACTGGCTCTCCCTGTGCCCAGCCGCTCATGAGGCACCCAGGAAGGATGGCGGGTTCTAGCCCTGGCCCGCCACCCCAGCAGAGCCTCACAACAAGACAGACGATACCCCCACTCCATGAGGGCCTCCATTTTCCTCATCTGGACTTTCCCCTCGTCCGAACTCCACCCAGCAGACCAGCCTATCACAGCCCGGCTCGCGCGGCCACTTGCGGCCATGCGGTTTATCTATAAATGCTGGATTTAGAGATGATTAGAAGAGTAGGCTACCTGCACGGCAGAGCCTGGCAAGCTACCCGTGTCATATTTGATATGCCAAATACCAGTAACAATTATAGCCCTCATTCCCATGACCTGATGGAATGGTTTGAGGCTCTTTATGTTCCTGGAGCAAGCAGGTGCCCTTGGGCTCTCCTTGCATGGGACAGGTCAAATAGAGATGTTACTGGTGCCCACTCGAGCAAATCGATGATGAAATGGAAGACAGTGATACAGTGATACAGTGATAAGAACAGAGATAGAAAGAGGGTTCAGACAAGTCAACAGTTTTCTGATTCTCTTTTTGGAAAACAGTATGGACATTCCTCCAAAAACTAGAGATTGAGCTCCCATTTGAGTCAGCAATACTACTCCTGGAAATATACCCTGGACCCAAACACACACAACAGAACCACCATCTGCACTTCTATATTCATCACAGCACTATTCACAATAGCCAGAATCTGGAAAAGACAAGAGTTCCCCAGAACAAATGATGGATAAAGAAACTGTGGCACATCTACACATGGAATACTATGCAGCTGTGAGGAAAAATGAGGTCATGAAATTTGCCTACAAATGGATGGACATGGTAATTACTATGCTTAGTGAGGTCAGTCAGAAGAAAAGGGGCAGATATAGAATAACTGCATTCATTTGTGGGATATAAATATATGCCTGTATTCTAATTCTACTAATAGTTGGGAATGGTAATATCAGATTAGAACTGAACAATGAATGTTTTGAGCAAAGGGATTCACATAATAACCCCAAATATATGTATAACAAGCCAAAATATGTAAGAGACAGAGACAGAGAGAGAGAGAGAGAGAGAGAGAGAGAGAGAGAAGGAAAAAAGTGTCTGCACTAGAGGCACGCTGGGGGAGAGGGGGAATCCAGTGACACTGGAGGTGGGAAATGTGCAGGGGGGAGGGACGGGTGCTGCAACACTATATGACTGAAACCCAATCATGAACAGCTTTGTCAATGTCTATCTCAGGTGTTATAATAAAATTTTTAAAAAAATATATCAAAAGTTTCCTGATTCTGAGGCCAATGAACACTCACACACAGAGCGAGCTGGGCTATTCATCGATTTCTTATCAGGGACTTCCCCAGAATTTGAATATCTCCACCCTCCCTACAGTCTCCACCCAGGAACCTACATCATAGCATCTCCTGATTGGGTGGCTCCAGGTACAAATTCAACCACTTCCTGTCATGAGATGCTATGAGCGACTTTGGCAGACAGGAAGTTGAATGATGAAATACTAACAAAAGGCCCAGTGCCGAGGCTGCGGGCCAGCAAGACAGAGCAGCAAGTGGCAAATCTCAGAGAGTGAAAGGGCGAGGTACAGTCAGAAACAGTCCCAGGAAGAGGCAAGAGCAGGCCAGATCCATCAGATCACTGGACTTGCTCCCATGGCCGCCTTAGTTCAGTTCAACGGGATAAGAGCTAGGCTTAGAGAATATGCTCCTACCATTCTCAACTTTGTGATGCGACTTGCAATAAGAAAAGTTGTGAAGCTATTCATATCCCGGATTGCTCCAAACCCACATGATCCACTGATTGAAGAGGCCTCCAGTGTGTTGATCAGAGTGGGGGAGAGAGTGCTGCACCTGTGCTTCCTGCAAGCAGGGGTCCGTCTGGCTGACCTAACCACCTTGCTGCTAAACGACCTCAAGGACCTCATAGCCCTCCTCTGCCGTCTCACTGCCCTGGTCCGCCAGAACAACGCCTTGCCACCACAGATACACGTTGTTTGATTTCGACATCTCTGTGGGCGCGAACCTCCTGAAACTCAACTGTGATTTCAGAGGACTCAACGCTGTTTTCAAATCTGAACTTTGCATTCCTCCTCCTCGCCCCACCGGCCATCCTGACCAGCAGAAGTGAACCTGAGGAATCCAGAACATCCCGACGGCACTGGGCCACCCACGGGGATCTACTTCCAGTCATGGAGTGAGTCTGTGGGGAGTGGAGAGGACAGGGTTGAGGTCAGATGGACACAGGGCCCACAGGGGAAGCCATGTCTAGATCAGCGGCATAGACAGGAACCAGCCAGGCATTGGAACTTGAGTAGGTGGGGGTGGGGTGGGGCACAGAATGGGAGAAATGGGGGGGCGGTGAGCCTGAAGCCATCAGAGCAGTGAGGGGACTTTTCTTCCTGTGTTTGGACAACACATGACTCCCCAGCCCCACCTTCAGCATGCCCTGGAGCCTCTGAAAGCCCGGCACTGTTGGCTTAGTGAGGGTTTCCCCTGCCCTGCATAGGTCCAACTATGGCATCCTCAGCTCTTGAGCTAAACACACAGGAAACTGCACACCCAACAGGGAAGAGAACGGTGAGAAGAAGAGCAGAGGGAGAAGGTGAAGGAGAAGAAGAGAGAGGAGTAATGAGAGAGAAAAGAGAAAATGAGAGGAGAAAAGAAAGAGGAGAAAAGAGAGGATGAAAGAAAAGATAGAGGAGAAAAAGAGAGGAAAAGAGAGCAGGCTTTATATCTTTTCATCTGTGATCAGCCCACATAACAGAAAGCAGTTAGGGTCAATCTCCCTCAGGTAACTTCATGCAGGACCTTACCTAGTCCCATTGAAATGTTAATATTTCCCCAGCCAAGGCTGCAGGCCCTTGGTTTTCTAGCAGGCCCTAAGCACATGTGGGAAGGGCATCTGGGATAAACTATCACATAATATAGGGGCATGCATCTGGACCAATGGATATTCTGCAGCTAAGTATTTATTTTTGCTAACCTTCATAAGATTCTATTATTTTATTTAATAGTCTTTTTGTATATTAGCCTTTAGACTTATTAGAGAGCCACACTTGCTTGTTTGGAGCAAACAGCATATCTCCCTGATCTAGTTATATCTGTATTATATTTAGAGATACAACATAGCCAGATAAAAATGTGGAAATGGTCTGTCTAGTCCCACGATGATTGTGGTAGCATGAGAGAAAATGTTTATACCAGCTAACATAGAATACATGGTAAGATACACTGCCACATAAAGTCACAGATTCAAACTGTTTTCTGCCCCTTTCTACAAAGTGGCCTGCAGGAAATAACTCCAGGAAAGTTTCAGAGGCTCTGGGCAACAGTGTACTGCAACACCTAAATCCATGATAGAACTCTGTGGAGGTCATCTGGCCCCTCAGTGTGAGGGGACAACTCCACCCTGCCCCTTGCAGCTTTCCAGAACAAAAGAGGGTCTAATGATTCCAAGAAGGGTCCTGAGGAGAGCTCTAGAACATCAGTAATTAGGGAGGGGGTGAAAGGATGGGAGGTAGGGCAGGAAAAACAGTCATTGAGGGGGCTGGAGTGATAGTCCAGCAGATAGGGCGTTTGCCTTGCACATGGCTGACCCAGGTTCGATCCCCGGCAACCCATATGGTCCCCCAAGCACCGCCAGGAGTAATTCCTGAGCGAACAGCCAGGAGTAACCCCTGACCATTGCCGGGTTGACCCAAAAGCAAAAAAACAGTCATTGGTGGAGAGATGGTGGGTGAAGGGCTCTGTCTGAGTCACCAAATCACATGATGTTGAGGAGGAAGTGAGAGATTGGGGGTGAAGCGCACAGGGCCAGTCCAGTGGGCTGGGGGGCTCGCTTGGCTTGCATCTGACCTGGTTTGATCCTGGCAACATATATGGGTCCTGAGGCACACCAGGAATAAGCCTTGAGCACTGATGGGTGTGGCCATAAAAAAAAGTTCATGAGCACTGCCTGGTGTGACCCCAAGCACCCAAGCACACCTCCAACCACCCCAAAACATGCTCATGATGGTGGTATGGGATTGTTCAGGAAGTAAAAGTCTTAGCCTGCACAGGGTCAACCCATTAGCACCCATAAGGTCACCCAAGCCCTGCCCTGTTGATCCTGACCCAGGAATAATCCCTGAGCACTGCTGGTTGTGGACCCCAAAACAAAACAAAGAAAGAATGACAAAAGCTCCTGGTGTCATGGCTGGTGTCTGTGTGACACCAAGGAAGCCTAGAAGTGCCTTCACAGACAGGAGAGAGGGAGGCTGCCTCTCTGAGATCCCGACCCAGAGACTCAGCGTGGAAACTGCTGCTAAAAGCACCAGGGCCCTCCCTGGGCTGTGGGGAGGGGAGGGGCAGTGCCCCCACTTGGGAGCTCTCACTCCTGACTCCCTGAGTCCTAGTCTAGGACAGAGCCTGAGCCCTCCCCACCCTACTCCCTCTGCTCACCCAACTTTCTTTTTTTTTTTTACCTTTTCTGGCTCTTCAAACTAGAGTTTGGTCCTAGTCCTTATACACTCCCTTTCCCATTTTCCAAAACCTGGGCTCTTCCCATATCTTCCCTCCATACCCTGCCCCACAGCCTTGTTCTAATATCTTTCAGAATCTTCTGAGCAAGAGTAAGAAAACACAATCTGATTTATTCCTCTAGGCCTGTCCCTCCCAAGCACACGGGGCCCTGACTTACTTCAGTTGTCTTCATCTTGGGTTTTTGTTCCCTCAGAGTTGGGCTGAGCTCCACGGCAGGCAGCTGTTGGTAAGTCCAGATCTCCCAGGACAGAAGAGACAGAACACACTCAGTGCCTCAGCTTGCAGAGGAACAATAATGCTCAAGAGGAGAAGTACCCAGAGGAGAAGTAACACTGTGGGGAAATAACGTTCCTAATAACGTAACTTCCAGAGAAGGAACTTCTGCTATCCCCACCCCAACTGGCCTCCCCAGTCTGGCATTAAGAATTCCCGATTTTCACTGGGAATTCATCAGATGGAGTCAGGGGTCGGCCATTCCCCCTCCATTTTGTCGAGCCTGGTGGCCCTGCCCAGGGCGGCCCTGGGGCCACCAGCCATAGCATGAAGATCCTCACAAGCGGGTGGGGAAGCTGGAACTCGGCTCGCCCGGGCCCAGCTGACTATGGGGCCCCCGGGGAGGACAGGTGGGTTTTGGGGAGTGGGCCCATCACCTCTGGGGGGTCCCAGAAGCAGCCGGGTGAGACTCACCCACCACACTAGCCACCATTTTCGCTGTCCAGACGCTGGGAAACTGCCTCACGACCAGATTAACAGAGCAAAACCAGTTTGAGCACAGGTTGCGTGGCCACAAGCGGCGGCGCGGTCCATTAAAATAGTGGAAACAGTAATGTCTTTTAATGCACTGCTTTCCACGATGTGCAGGAAAGTTTGGCGGGAGGGAGAGATAAAGAGGAGAGAAATGACATACAGAACCCGCCAAGTAGTTGAGGTATGGGAGGGGGAGGGAGGTGGGGACATTGGTGATGGGAAATGGGTTTGGGTGGAGGGATGGATGTTGGAACACTGTAGAACCAAAACTCTACATGAGCATTTTTCAATTGTATGTCTAAAATGGTGTAATAAAATTTTGGGGAGAAAAATAATAAAATAAAATTAAATTTAAAAAAAAAAAAAAGAATTCCCTATTTTCTCTTCAGACCTTCTCTTTGTTACTAACCCTGACAGTTCTGGAAGACTTTTTCTTACTGCATATATGCTTTGCTGAAGTTGAAGTACCCACCTAGGGATGCCAAATGTCAGGGATAAAGGGAGAACTGCCAAGGGCCCAGAGTCCCTGGTCTATCTCTGTATGTCTTTCTGTTTCTTTATCTGTTTCTCTGTCTCCATGTCTCTTCTCTTCTTCACCAGGTCCTCTCTTTTCAGAACAGCCCTCTCAGTGTTTGTTGTCAGGATCTGTCTCCTCCCAGGCCAGTCCTCTGAGTCCTGACCTTCGTTCTATGGCCCTGTGGCCCTCTATCCCTGTGGCCCTGGTGCTAACCCTTAGGCTCAGGACCAGGCCCTGTTGTTCTAATGCTGGCCTTTCAGCCCAGGCACAAGGTACTGCCCCCACCTGATGCTCTCCTGGGGCCCTTTTATACTCACCCAGCCAAGTTCAGACTCCTGGCCTTCTAACTGTCTTATTGTCATCTAGAGGAGGGTATCCAATATGCTAGGTTCTTTATTGAATGAAAATATTCTGTCATAAAAAATATAGGTTCCTTTTTAAAATTTCTTTTATAAAACATTTTTAATAAATAACTTGGATCACTTGTCTTCCCGTTGATCGTCGATTTGCTCAAGTGGGCACCAGTAACATCTCCATACGTCCTGTCACATACTAGTAGATCCAAGGGCATCTGCTCACTCCAGAAACATAAAGAGCCTCAAACCATTCTATCAGGTCATGGGAATGAGGTTTATAATTGTTACTTGTATTTGGCATATCAAATATGAGATGGGTAGCTTGCCCGGCTCTGCTGTGCGGGCGGGATACTCTTGTAGTCACCTCTAATCTCGAGCATTTATTAATGAACCGCAATGGGGAGAGATCAGCTCTTCTGTTGGGTGGAGCTCTGATGAGAGGGGAGTCCGGATGTGGAAAATGGCGACCCTCGTGGTATAGAGGTTCCTCTGGCTTCTTGCAAGGCTCTGTCTTTTTCAAGCCCTGCTCAGGTATGCTGATCCAGAGACTCACTTACATGGAGCAGAGCTGCTACTGGCTCTCCTTGTGCCAGCTGAACACGAGGCACCCAAGAGGGATGGTGGATTTCAATCCTGACCTGTTACCCTAGCAGAGCCTCCCAAGAAGCCAGAGGAACCCCTGTACCAAGGGGACGCCATTTTCCACATCGGGACCCCCTTCTCATCAGAGCTCCACCCAGCAGAAGAGTTGATCACAGCCCAGCTCGTCGAGACCCACCCTGCAGCAGTCTTTTAATAAAAATAAAACAATTTTTAAAATAAAATATATTGTCTATATTTTAATAGAAAATATTAAATCTTACACCTTAAAAAAGGGTTATTTTTGAAGACAGCCTTCCATGAGAACACAGGTGATTTTGGCATTTGGTAAGCAACAACACTTTCACAGTAAGAAATCCATTAATAGTTAACAATGGTAACTCACACCATAATCTCTAGAACAACTATACATATACTGACAAAATCTTTTGTTTTTCAGAAACTTTTTTAAAAATTTTTTATTATACCACCATGAGACATACAATTACAAAGGTGCTCACAATTGGTTCTTGGCAATAAAGTATTCCAGCACCCATCCCTCCACCAGTGCCCCATTTCCACCACCAATGTACCCCGCCCCTCCCACCCACCCCCAGGCTGCCTCAACAGCAGGTAGCCCTGTTTCCTCTCTTTCTCTCTCTGTCTCTCTTTCTGTCTCTGCATCTCTCTCCTTCTCATTTTACACATTGTAGCTAGCCCTGCAGATATTTAGAGTTTATCACTTAAGTCTCTTTGTGTATATTTAATCGTGAGTTTTAATCTGCCATTACCATTTCACACTTTTTAGTAAAACACTGGTATCTATTTATATCCTATTAATGAATGCAGTCATTCTATATCTGTCCTTTTCCTTCTGACTAATTTCATTCAGCATGATAGTCTCCATGTCCATCCATTTGCAGGTAAATTTCATAATTTCATCTTTTCTGACAGCTGCATAGTATTCCATAGTGTAGACGAACCACAGTTTCTTTAGCCAGTCCTCTGTTCTCGGGCATTTAGGTTGTTTCCAGATTCTAGCTATAGTGAATAGCGCAGAGATGAATAAAGAAGTACAGATAGCGTTTCTGCTATGTGTTTTTCTGTCTCTCAGGTATATTCCCAGGAGTGCTATTGCTGGATCAAATGGGAGCTCAATGTCTAGTTTTCGGAGGAATGCCCATATTGTTTTCCAAAAGGGCTGGACCAATTGGCACTCCCACCAACAGTGGATGAGAGTCCCTTTTTCCCGCATCCACGCCAGCACCGGTTGTTCTTGCTGTTTTGGATGTGTGCCAGTCTCTGTGGTGAGATGGTACCTCATTGTTGTTTTGATTTGCATCTCCCTGATGATTAAAGATGAAGAGCACTTTTTCATATGCCTTTTTGGCCATTCGAATTTCTTCTTTTTTGGAAGCTTCTGTTCATTTCTTCTCCCCATTTTTTGATGGGGTTGGCTGTTTTTTTCTTGTGAAGGGCTACCAGTGCCTGATATATCCTGGATATTAGCCCCTTACTGACAAAATCTTTTAAAAATGAAACAATAAAAGTATTACACTGCCGATGGAATTGTTACCCAATATCACCCATCCTGATCCTGAGAGAACAGCAAGCTAGAGCCTCCCACTCTCCCCAGTGCCTCTTCTGCCTCTCTGCCTGCTCACTGTTGTTACCTTCCGTGAGCTTTCTGAGTGCTGGGAGTAATTGTACAAAGGAGCAGAAGCTCCACTGCAGCTCTATCAATCTGCCACTCAGGAGCTGCCCAAGCTGGCTTTCAAGGGCCTAAAGGAATGTGGTCTTCTATAACAGACACTTTCTCTTATCACTTGATCACTTTACATCACATTATTCATCGAATTATTCGAGTGGGTGCCAGTAACCTTTCCATTTGTCCCTGTAGTGTGCCAGTGTAGTCCAATGGCATCTGCTTGCTCCAGGAATATGAAAAGCCTCAAATGGTTCATTCGGGATCTTGAAGAAGAAGCCTGACCATCTTGTAGGTGGGTGGTCACGTGATATTTTGACGTCCAAAGCAATCCAGTCGGTAACGCCTCTAGTTGTCTCCAAATCACATTACATGTCCAACCCATCTGATTTTCGATGCCTTGGCAAATGAGACAGCATCCCTGACCCTCAATCTTTGATGGAGGTCGGAACTCTGGATTCCTTGTCTCACTTGAGTGAGGTATGATATTCCAAGCATAGCTCTTTCATTTTCTCTTTGGGAAACCCAAATAGCATTCTCCTCCTGCTTTCATGGTGCCCAGGTCTTTGAGGTGCATGTTAAAGCAGGGAGAATGGTGAACTTGAAGAGATGTGGCCAGAGCTGGAGGTTCTTTGTCCTTTTAGCTCTTTCTTCAATGCTCCTGATGGCATTCCATGCCACTCTCTTCCTCCTGTGCAGCTCAGGTGATAGATCATTCACCATGTTGAGTTCTTAAACTAGGTACGCATAACTGCTGCATTCATAGATGTTAGTTCCATTAAGAGTGAATTTAGCATCTGGAACTCATTTGTTTTTCATGAACATTGTTTTGTTGAGATTCAGCTGTAGACCTAACATTCCACATTCACCGTCAAAGTCAGCCAGCATTTGTGCCACTTGACTAATGTTCGGTGTTGCTTTCTCTTATAATCCAATAATTATTATTTAAACAAGGAACCATGATTTAAAAAGTTATTGGTAGTTGAATTTTAGTAACAAATATTTCTACACCAAATCACACCACTAGTGTCCACATAGCTCCAGCAGTATTTCTGTACACTGTCCCGCTCCCCCTCCCCAACTGCCACCTTGACAGGCACATTACAAAGTTCAGTGGCTGACAATGGAATGTTATGCCACTGTCAGGATAAATGGAGTCATGAAATTTACCTACGAATGGATGGACATGAAGATCATCATGCAGAGTGAAATTAGTCAGAAGGAAAAGGACAGATATAGAATGACTGCATACTTTAGTGAGATATAAATATATACCAGTCTTCTACTAATCGTTGGAAAGACTAGACTAGAACTGAGCATTGAATGAACACTGTTGCAGTACATTGTTGCCCAGAGCCTTTGCATCTTGCCTGGAGTTGCCTTGTGCAGGCCACTTTGTAGATAAGGAGCAAAAAACAGTGTGATATGTGGCAGTATATCTTACCATTTATTCTATGTTAGCTGGTATAATATTTCCTCTCACACTCCCACAATCATTGTGGGACTAGTTAGATCTTATCAGTATATTTACCTGCCCCCGTTGGATCTCTAGGTAATTTGACCAGAGAGAAATACTGTTTGGCTCCAAGCAAGCAAGCATGGCTCTCTGAGAAGTCTAAAGGCTAATATACAAAACCACTATGAAGTAAAGACGAGATATTGTGAAGGCTTGGAGAAATATATTCCTGGCTGTAGAATATCCATTGGTAGAGATTCATGCCTTTGTATTCTGAGACACAGTTCATCTCAGATGTCCCTACCCTGCTACACTTATGTGGAGAGCTGTTTTTTTTCCTTTGGGGAATCTCCAGAGAAGACAAGGCCATTGGCAGGGAAGTGCTGGTCCCAGCAGCAGCTCTATGGACTGTCCTCAGGAGTGACCCAGAGTCTTAGTGACAAAGGTGAGCTACAAGAGGCTCTAGGGTACATTCTGGCTCAGGAGCCTGTTAATGCCTTTCCCCCAGCCTTTGTAGGCCCTGGTTCCCTGGCTGTGAGAAAAAGAATTTCTCAGAGCCACAGGACGTTGAAAGCGTAATGAAAGCAGACAGGGGGCCCCGGAGTGACAGGGCCTGTGCCCTGAGAACTCTTCACACAGGAGACCCAAGTGTGACTACTGGCAGCACCTGAACCCTGAACTCCACCAAGATAGACATTACACAGAGCTGGAGGAGCCCCTGGGCACGGCCAGACCCCAAACAACAGGACAGCAGAGGGGAAGGATGCTGCCCCCAGGGCCTGGCTTGCACATTGCTGAGGACATGGGTGTGACTGTGAATCTGCATCGTCCAGCGCCCCCTGCTGGACACACAGCCCTGACCCCTGTGAGCCAGCACACAGTCAGGAACCCAGCAGCTGCTGCATTAGCCCCAGTGTTCTGACTGCCTAGAGCAGGACACAGCTGAGCCCCCTCTAAACTGATGCCTGCCTGCAACCTAAAAGGAGTTTAGGTTCCATTTAGGAGTATCATACTGAGTGAAATGAGTCAGGAGGAGGAGGACAAATACAGAATGGCTCCAATCATTGATGGGTTTTAACGAAATATAGTATGGGACTAATATACAAGGCCAGGAAAAAAGGAACCAGGTGGACGCATCAACAGCTAAATTCTTCCACATGTATACAGGGCAGAGGGTAGGTAAGATAAAGAAAAGGACCAAATAGATAACAACAGTCAGAAATAGTAATGCTAGCCTAGAGCTAAGTATTGCAGGTAGCTCATGATATACATGGTAACTTTTCAGTGTCTGTATTGAAACCAGAATGCACAAAAGGAGAGGGGGGGAGCATGCAATCGACATAGTTTGAGGTACGGAGAATGGAGCACATTGGTGCTGGGAAATGTGCACTGGTAGAGGGATGGTGTTGGAACACTGTATGACTGAAACCCAATCATGAACAGCTTTGTAATGGTCCATCACACAGTGATTCAATAAAATAAAAATTTAATATAAAATATAAAAAAGATTCCCACCATTCTGCAAATTGGTGAAATCTCCCTGGAGATTCACTCTCTGCAGGGCAGGTCCTGTGGCCGGAGGTCACTCTCCCAGCCCCCTGGGACTCACTGGGCCGTGAAGGGCTCTCAGCAACTCGATCTACAAGTCCTGGCACCCAGGGGAATCTGAACACTTTGAAAGCCCCTATCCAGAGGGGGTGCAAGGAGCAAAGAGCACCCTGAGCAGGGGACTGGCAACCACCTATTCCTCCTGCAGGCACCCAGCCTCAGTGCCCTTCTCTGTGAAACAGCGGCAGACTCTTCCCGTGACACAGAGAGGAGCTCCATAGAGGCAGGAGCTGACGCCACGCAGACTCTGAGTGCTGTGTGTTCCCGCTATTATTTTCCATCTTCATCATTATGCTGGTGGACGCAAAAGTCCTAACAACACCAAGGCTGTGTGATTCCTCTTGACCTTGTAGAACAGGAAATGGGCAGCCAAGGGGATAGAAATCACTCTAGGAGGTCTGTGGTGGGAGGCACTGAGTGGGCTATTAGGAGCCTAACCAGGGCAGAGAATGTTCACTACATGTTCACTGTGAGTTTAATTGTTACAATCATCATCACATGAGATGCAAAATCTAGTATCTGCCTGAGGACTGGACACAGTTGGATATGTTTTAGGTCATGGATGTGGGAAGAAAAAGGAGACAGGATGCTGGGAAGCTTATTTGAATATGGAAAGGCGCAGAAAGGAGACCTGGAGACATGATGCAAGAAGAGAGAGCCCAGCCCCAAAGCAACTGCTATGTTGTTCTTGCTAGGATACAACAAGCTCATTACCATTGTGTGATGCTGAGCACGGGGTGTTCTTGAGGACAGGGTCTCTCAGTGATCGCTGGAAGACAGCACGAGGTCCTCCCTTCCGACTGATCCTGTGTGACTGACCAGTGCAGAGCCCCTGGAGCTAACCCTGTGCTGTAAGAGTGAAGAGCTGTTACTAACTGTATTCAGCCTCGTCACTTCGGTCACCTGCACAGGGCCTGGAATAGTGTAGACGGTATCTCTGGGAGGGGGCAGGGTCATAGGGTTGAGAAATAAACTTGCTAAATCGGAAATGTGTCCCCATAGAGGAAGTAGGCCTGTGTCCTGCTGCTGCTGCTAAACTTAGTATTAGACACACACACACACACACACACACACACACACACACACACACACACACACACGCGCGCATGTGCACCAATACTCCCTCCTATTTGTGGGACTTTGTGATGCTGTGGTGATGTCAAGGCTTTAGACTCACCAGCCCTGGTGCTCCCATGGTTAAGTGCTCGACAGGGTTGGCACATCAAAGTACAGGGCTTGCCAACACCAGGGGTGGTACCAAGGAGGGGATGTCTGGGGTCTGGGGGCAGGAGTTATAACACAGCACGGAGGGCATTTGCCTTGCACGCGACAACGTGGGTTCGATCCCCAACATCCCATATGGTTCCCAGAGCACTTCAATGAGTAACTGCTGAGTGCAGATCCAGGAGTAATCACTGAGCATCACCGGGTGTGACCCAGAAAGAAAAAAAGGAAAAGGGGGGGGTCTGCTTTACCTGGAGGTTATCACCCCATTCCGGTCAGGTTTGGTCAGTCTCAGGGACCACGAACATCCTTCATGTCTCGAGCCCCTTCCTACAGCTTTCTCTCAGAGGAAATGAACCAAAACAAAAGGCTTTAAGGCTAACCAACTCTTAATTTTTATGTCACTGAGAAACGTGAAAACCAAACTTTACTTGTGTTATCAATGATTAACATATAAAGTGCTTTAATTTTAAATTAATTGATAAAGGTCTTTATTAGAAAATATGGTGGTTTATATATAAAAAAGGGGTTACCCAGGGACACAGCAGGTGCGACCAGGGCTGGGGCAGAGGTCAGAGAGCACAGAAGGGAGTTGGCTGCGGGAAAGGACGTCAGGCTGTGGGAAACATGTCGAAGTTACTCTAAGGTGACCCGCCTTGGTCCACGTTGGTTCGAGGCTGGCATCTCTTCACTGGAAAAATGCAACATCAGGAAAGCTGTGATCATTACTAACATTAAATCAGTTTAGTAGTAAGACAGTTATTTTAAAACAATTGACTCCATGAAGCAGCCGTGGTGTCAGGTAAACCTCCAGGATTGCCTGAACCGGTGTATCACCGAATCAGTCCCTCAGTTCCTGCTGTTGCTATGAACACAAGACACATCGTGTTTTTTGGAACCAAAGCCCCCCACCCCTGAGGCCGGCTACCAGAGAATTTAAACTAGTGACCACTGATGGGCATCACAAGAAGGATCCAGGGTGATTGGGAAGCGAGTTATTTGTTTCTAAACATCTTCCCAGAAGCTTGCCAAGGAGGAGATCGCAAAGCTCTTACATGCCGCAAAGCTCTCACACTAGAACTGACCCTCCCAGGGGCTGCCAGGCTGATGCCTTGGCATCCAGCAGTAGCCAGGCAGGAAAGTCTGGGCTGTGGGAGTCATGAACACAGCACTGGACTGGCCCAGGTCTGGATCCTCGGCCCTCGCCTGCTCCAGGCCTGCCCCTCCTCACCTTTCGTCCTCCGTGATGGGCTCCAGGTCTTGGAACCAGGTGAGAAACTGCACGTGGGGCTGCAGGCGGTAGTTCTCGGCGGCCTCCTGGAGGAGGATAATCTCCAGGAGGAGCTTATTTTCCTGGGACATTGTGAAGGACAGAAGGGACAGGCCTGAGTGGGGAGCAATGCGTTCAGGGGTGCTCAGAGGCTGACCTGATGGACAATGTCCACAGGGAACCCTCCTACACTCAGTCCTCAGCCTCCCTTGTTCTCTGGATCCCCACACCCATAAATGGGTCTCCCATTGCTCTTTCATTCTCCAACAATGAGTGTCAGACCAAACGGACTCTACAGGGTGGCGGGGACAGGGTGCTTATGTACACTCCTCACTGTCTCATGAGAAGTCCAGGCTACTCACCTTTTCAATTATTTCCCTTTTGATGTCCTCTCCCTGGAAGCAAACACCCAAGGGCCTGAGAAAGGACCCCTGGGCCTCAGAGCCTCCTCTGCCCAGGCCGGCTCGCCTGCACTACCCCCCGACGGCCACAGGGGGCGGGCGGCACACAGAGAGCAGGGGAGACCCTGGGCCAGGCTCAAGCTCCAGGCTGTGGGATGTCAGGGACTCAGAGCCCACCTGCTGTGTGACACACTAGGGAGGTGGACCTGGCCAGGACAGGGGCCTTGCCCCTAAGGTTCTCTTGCTGGAGGAGAGGCTTAGGGGGCCCCCAGACCTCAGGGGTTCTGCATCAGGGGCTCTGCTTTTGCCCCTGAAACTGGGGAGATGAGACCTGGGGACCCTCTGCTGCCACGCTTTCCGGTGTGTGAGGACCCAGTTCCCGGGAACTCCCGAGAGTTTGCACGCCGTGTCCCAGTGTTGGCGTGCAGGGGGTGAATGAGGGGCTCCTGTTCCCTCACTTGTCTCAGATACGTCTCTGAGTCATAGGGAGCAAATGAGGGGTCCCAGAGTGCAGGAAACAGAGCAGGTTGGGCTGGGCATAGGGAGTGACCCCACACTCCTTCTCACAACCCAGGGAGCTGGCGAGTGCGGGGAGCAGAGTCAGGGCCTTCCTGTGTGTCTCACCTGCTCCCATAGGGCCTCCCCTCACCTGGACCCCAGCTGAGGGCGCCATGGTACTGGGAAGATCCAACAGAGAACCTGTGGAAGGGTCCCCATGGCCTCTCCCCAAGGTCATGAGAATGACTTCGCTCCTGGGCCCGCCCTGGGGTTGCTGGGGAGCAGATGATGGGGCCAACCTGATGCTCCAGGCCTGGGGTGCTGATCACAAGGGGGTTGAGAGAGCCCAGGCAGAGAGGGTTGTAAGAAGGAGTGTGGGGTCACTCCCTATGGCCAGCCCAACCTGCTCTGCTTCCTGCACTCTGGGACCCTCATTTGCTCCCTATGACTCAGAGACATGTCTGAGACGTTCCCGTGGTTGGGAAATGAAGCCTGAGCCTCAGGGTTCTGCCACACACCTCCATACCCACACAGCCAGTGAGTCAGTCCCCTCTGGATGGGGACTGGAGGGCCCAGTGTGGTCCAAGGTCCACTCACTGTTTCAGTAGATCTTCCCATTTGAGAACTTGCTCCAAATATGGCAGGATGCACCCAGACCTAGAGGGAGCCATGACAGTGCCACATGGAATGTTCTAGACTCTTGACCAGGATCCCGACTCGAGACACGGACTCAGTCCCAGGTAGTCAATCTGGTCTGGGCAGTGACAAGGTTTTCCCTAGAAAATGCTTCATGGGGGCGGAGTGATAGACCAGCGGGTAGGGCATTTGCCTTGCATGCAGCCGACCCGGTTTGATCCCTCGCATCTCATGTGGTCCCCAACTCAGTGCCAGGAGTAATTCCTGAGTTCAGATCCAGGAGCAACCCCTGAGCATCGCTGGGTGTGGCCCAAAAAGGAAAAAAAAATACTTCATGGACGAGGTGCTGATTTTATTTGTATCTTTTTGTAGTCATCATTTCTTTATTTTCCCCCCATAATAGCATTGTAATCTTATTTTTTCAGGTATAAAATTATTTTTAAAGTATTTTATTGGTTACTGTGTGGATATGGTCAATTGTGCTGAATCCTTTCCGGAAGCCTGCTTGCTCGCATGGTTGTCCTTCATCTAGTGTTCTGCTAATCCTGTTCAGGATGACTCGTGTAAACAGCTTGTAGATGACGGACAACAGGCAGATGGGGCGATAGTTGTCAATGTTGTGAATGTCTCCCTTCTTGAACAGTAGAACTGTCCTGCTGGTTTTCCATTGGGAGGGCACCTTGAATTTGGACAGGTAGCGTGTGAAGAGCCGAGTTAGTGTATTGATGAGTACCAACGGCAGATTCTACAGGTGTTTGGGTCTGACTTTGTCTGGGCCTGGTGCTGTTCCCTTCTTTACCGACGAGATGGCACGTCGGATTTCAGAAGGGAGAACGTTGGGAATGACATATCCATCCTGTGGAATTTGGTATGTGGGCAGCTGGATGTGGCTATCAAAGAGATTTGAGTAGAAGTCATGGATAATCTTCTCCATTGCCTTTCTGGAAGATGTGATAGATCCATCAGGGTGTCGGAGGGCAGTTATCTTTGTCTTATAGTTGGCGAAGGACAGGCGGGCGGTGAGAATGCTTTTCCCGGCTTCTGCTGCATCTTCCAGTATTTCTGCTCTTCTGTCTTTGAGGTTTTCTTTTATCGCTTCTCTGCACCGTTTACCAAGCTTGGACGTTAGCATTTGGTCTCCTGAGGCTCACGCCTTGCCACGTTGGCGAATGAGCTCAAGAGTTTCTGAAGACAGGCATCCTTTTGTTTCTTTCTCTCTCTCAGCATTCTTCGCACAATCATGGAGGTGCTGAACCAGTCGGTTGTGTTCTTCATCGATGTCGTCAATGATGGTATCTTCCCATGTTGCTGCAATGGTGCCAAAGAGTTCCCAGTTGGTGGTTGTTCTGGGAGTTCTCTTCTTAAACTTTGCAGCCTTTTCTCCCCGTTGCATGAAGTAGAATTTTGCACGAAGGGAGGCGGTGGACCGATCCTGTTTGGAATTTGGGGACGACAGCTACATTGGTCAGACAAAACCGTCGATTGAAGATGATGTGGTCAATTTCATTGTGGAACTGTCCGCCAGGAGATTCCCATGTCCAACGTTTCACTTCAGCCTTCTGGAACTCTGAGTTCCCATGAATGGTCTTGGTGGACATGATGAACTCAGATAGTCTCTCACCCTGTTCTTTCCATTCTAGGCCATGGGTCCCAATGTGGAGTTCTTCAGCCGATCTTCTTGGTCCTATCTTGGCATTAAAATCACCGACTATGATCTTGTAGAAAGTGTGATCTTTTTTATAGAACTCCTCCAATTCCATGTAGAATTTCTCAATTTTATCTTCTTTGTATGTGGATGTTGGTGCATAGACAATGAAGATAGAAATTGCTGGCAGTGGGCCACATCTCTTCAAGTGTAATCATCCTATCCGGTTTGTTAGGCATTCAAATGAATCAATGTTGACGGCCATGTTCATGTTGACAAGGACACCAACACCACCGACGCCTCTTTGGGCGCATGTTCCAAGGAACAATTCTTCTCCGGTGTCAAATACAGTAACCAAGCTCAAAACCCAATACATCAAGATCCTTCATGAGCTGTATTACAGATTCACCACCAGGATCTCACCATTCTACAAAGAAGTGATCATTAATGTGAAAACAGGGGTTCGACAGGGTGATACCATTTCACCAAAACTCTTCAGCGCCACCCTCAAGAACATCATGCAACAATTAGAATGGGAAGGAATGGGAGTGAAGATAGATGGTCGGCAACTACACCACCTCCGCTTCGCTGATGACATCGTTCTAATAACACCAAACATTAGCCAAGCGGCACAAATGCTGGCTGACTTCGACCGAGAATGTGGAAAGATAGGTCTACAGCTGAATCTAAAGAAAACTATGTTTATGGAGAATGAACTAGTTCCAGAGGCCCCATTCACTCTCAATGGAACAAACATCTCTGAATGCAGCAGCTATGTGTACCTAGGTCGAGAAATCAACATGATAAACGACCTAAAACCTGAGCTGTGCAGGGAGGAAGAGAGCGGCATGGAATGCCTTCAAAGGCATCGAAGAAATAGCTAAAAGGACAAAGAACCTCGGGCTCCGGGCACATCTCTTTGACTCCACCATTCTCCCTGCATTAACATATGCCTCAGAGATCTGGGCCCTACGAAAGCAGGATGAGAATGCTATTCGGGTCTCCCAGAGAGGAATCGAAAGAGCTATGCTTGGAATATCACGCCTCACTCAAGTGAGAGAAGGAATCCGGAGTTCTGACCTCCGTCGCTATTCCAGAATCAGGGATGCTGTCTCGTTTGCCAAGGCATCAAAAATCAGATGGGCTGGACATGTAATGCGATTTGGAGACAACCACTGCACTAGAGCCATTACCGACTGGATCCCTCAGGATGTCAAAAGATCATGTGGCCGCCCACCTACAAGATGGTCAGACTTCCTTGTCAAGACCCTGAAAGAATGGTTTGAGGCTCTTCATATTCCTGAATCAACCAGATGCCATTGGGCTACATTGGCATGTGATAGGATCCAATGGAAATGTTACTGGCGCCCGCTCGAGCAAATCGATGAATAACGGGATTCAAGTGATCAAGTGAAAGTATTTTTATTATACCACCGTGAGATTTTTAAGTATTATTTTTAAGTATTATTTTAATTTTTTTTTTAATTTATTTTTAATTTTTTAATTTTTACAATTACAAAGATATACAATTAAAAAGTTCATATTTGGGTTTTGGTCATACAGTGTAGCAGCACCCATCCCGCCACCAGTGTCCATCTCCCACCACCAACGTCCCCGGTTCCCTCCCCTCCCCCCAGCCCTCCTCCATGGCAGGTTCTTTATTTCTTTCCATTTCTCTATCTTTCTCTTTTCCTTCCTCTCCAGACTATGGATTACAGAACATACATTAAAGGGTTGTCATGTGTATCCTTTTGCCTCTATTTAATGCTCAGTTCTAGGTTGGCATTAGTACCCTCACAATTGTTAGCACACTGTTCCATTTTCTGTCTTACCTAGCCTCTGACTCCCACACGTTTGTGATAATTTCCACATTTGACAGGACCTCCTGATGTATGTTTCACTTGACCTTGGATATTGGTATCATAATATGTACCTATATATTTATGTTATGCAGATAAATGCAGTCATTCTGTAACTGTCTCTCTCCTTCTGGCTAATTTCGCTCAACATAATCTTCTCCATGTCCATCCATTTGTAGGCAAATTTTATAACTTCATTTTTCCTAACAGCTGCATAGTATTCCATTGTGTATTTTAATTTTTAAGTATTATTTTTAAGTATTTTTTAAGTATTATAATTATTTTTAATATTTTATTATACCACCGTGAGATATACACTTACAAAGATGTTCATAAGATGTTCATATTTGGGTTTCAGCCATACAGTGTTCCAGCACCCATCCCTTCACCAGTGCCCATTTCCCACCACCAATGTCCCTGATTCCCTCCCCCCCCTCCCTTAGCCTTCCTCTATGGCAGGTTCTTTATTTCTTTCTCTTTCTCTCTCTCTCTCTTTCTCTTTTCCTTCCCTTCCACATTGTGGATTACAATACATACATTAAGAGGTGGTCATGTGTATCTTTTTGCCAGTATTTAATGCTCAGTTCTAGGTTGGTATTAGTACTTTAGACAATTATTAGCACTCTGTTCCATTCTCTGTCTTACCTAGCCTCTGACTTCCACACATTTGTGATAATTTCCACCTTTGACAAGACTTCCTAATCCATATTTCACCTGACCTTGGATATTGGTATCATAATATAAACATATATATTTATGTCATGCAAATTAATGCAGTCATTCTATGTCTTTTTTCCTTCTGGCTAACTTCACTCAACATGATCCTCTCCATGTCCATCCATTTATAGGCAAATTTCATAATTTCACTTTTCCTAACAGCTGCATAGTATTCCATTGTATAGATGTGCCAATGTTTCTTCATCCAGTCACCACCAGTTCTTGGACACACTGGTTGTTTCCAGATTCTGGCTATTAGGAATACTACTACTATGAAAATAAAAGTGCAGATGGTATTTCCTCTGTGTATTTTTGGCTTCCTTGGGTATATCCCCAGGATTGGTATGGCTGGGTCAAATGGGAGCTCAATTTCTAGTCTTTGGAGGAACGTCCATATTGTTTTCCAGGAAGACTGTACCAGTCGACATTCCCACCAACAATGAATGAGTGTCCCTTTTCCCCGCATCCATGCCAGCACTTGTTGTTCTTGCTCTTTTGGATATGTAAGGTGCTGATTTTATATATGGAAAGACCAAACAGCCACAACCCTTCTCATGTCCTAGTATGCTGGAACTCCCATGTGTCCCCAGAGATGTCCAATGAGCCAGAGCAAAGCCGCAGAGGAAGACCAGCTGCACAGATATCAAAGATTCTTTGGCTGTTGGAGGGGGTTGCTTTCTATGTCTCTGGGAGTCACAAAGCCAAAGAGCTTTGAATTTTGAGGCTGCTATTCAGCTATGACCCTGCGTTACTCATTGCTCCGCCATTGTGTGTAGGTGAACAGGGGGAAGCCCACAAAGACCCTGGGACTTCCTGCGCACACAGAGCTGGGGAGGCAGGAGAGGCCCAGGGCCGGAGTCGGGTCTCACCAGTGCAGCATCTGCTGCTGGATCCGCAGGGGACTGGGGAGGCGCCAGGAAGGATGGTGACTGTGGAGAATTTCCGCCCTGGGCAGGTTGACAGCAGGGACACCAGCATGTCCACAGCTCCTGCCCTGAGGGTCAGCTCTGTGCAGGCCTCATCCAGAGAGTGGGGCCACTCAGGGGTCTCCTGCTCGGGTTGGGGGTGCAGGCAGGGGGAAAGAGTGTCCGTGAGTTTCCATGGTGACGGTGATCAGGGTCTGGAGCCCATAACAGCAGGGAAATCCCGCCCCTTGGGGCCTGTTACAGGAGCAGAAACAGCAGCTCCCCCATTGCAGCGAATCAGGCTGAGACGTGCTGTCTGTTGGGGGACGGTGGACACTGACAAGTGTAGGGAGCTGCTGTCACTGAGCAGCTCAGAGGTGAGAGGACACGTGACCCGGGATTCTCTATGAACACAGACAGGCGGGCAGGTGCGTTCCTGGTCTATAGACCCTCCACAGACAGATGGGCGGGTACATTCCTGGCCTATAGACCCTCCACAGACAGGTGGGCGGGTACATTCCTGGCCTATAGACCCTCCACAGACAGGTGGGCAGGTACATTCCTGGCCTATAGACCCTCCACAGACAGGTGGGCAGGTACATTCCTGGCCTATAGACCCTTCACAGACAGGTGGGCAGGTACATTCCTGGCCTATAGACCCTTCACAGACAGGTGGGCAGGTACGTTCCTGGTCTATAGACCCTCCACAGACAGGCAGGCAGGTATATTTCTGGAACTCAGAAGCTGATTCTGTATCTTCAAAAATTTTTTTTATTTCTTTCCTAGGGTGGGGGGCAGCTCGGACCGTGCCTGGAGGTGCTCAGAGGCCATGCCCTGGCTCTGAAGTGACCCTGGAGGTGTTCAGGGACCAAGTGAGCCTGGGAGTGACCCAGGGAGGCTGCAGCCAGGCACGTGCCTGACCTCCGGGACTTTCGCTCTGGCCCTTCCTTTCCATTATGTCCTTTATGTCACAACCCTTAGATGACGTTGAAAATAAATCGATAGTTACAAGTCTGGGGAGGAAATACTGTGCATTTTCCAAGAACCACAGCATTTGAAGGTCCAGAATGTCACCTTCCTGCGTGCCCCTAATACCCAGTCAAGTGGTTTGGGTTACCAGGCTTGAAATCCTCACGTGAGGGCTGAGAAGGCTTCACCTGGAGCCTTCTCGGGTGAAGGTACGGGGACCGGGCATTCCGTATGTGGTTCCTAGAGCAGAGTCTGAAGATCAGCCAGAGCTTTCTCTTGGCACCATGAGGCCAACTCAGAACTGAGTGTCCCTGGCTGGGAGAGAGAACCCAGGCCCACATCTTGTGTGTTTTCTCTGGTCAGACATGTTGCTCCAGAACTCAACCAGCCAAGTCACTGGGTTAGGCAATACATTGATTACAAATGTATGAATACATTTATAACAGCTATAAATTTAATTTTTAAGTAGTAAGTCTCTCCCCACCCACCACCAACGCAAAAAGTAAAATCTTGTTGTTATCATAGACAATTTAAAAACAATAACCCCGTCACCAACATTGACCATTCCCAGAGTCCTTTTCCTCCTAGTTGTAGGTCGTACAAACTGCTTACAGTGCCATTCTCTACAGCTGATTCTGCTCCTAGTGATGTAGGTGGCCCCCACAGGTGGCTTATGTGAGGCAGGAAGGAGAGAGGGAGAGAGACGGTCACTTTCTCCTCACCCCTCTCTGCCACCCAGGACCGTTGGGCAGGTTAGAACCCAGGCTTTGCAGGTTCTTGTCTTTGCCTCTCTGAAGAATTTAGGAGATGAGCAATTGCTAAAACAGAATTTATTATGGAGGTTTTGGAAGGGGAAGAAGGAGAGAGTGGGAGAGCGAGCACACATCTCAGGAGGGGAGATGTGGCAACACCTGTGCTTGGCCACATGGGCTCCAGCAGCATGTGCGAACTCCCTGCCTTTGTTCAAGGTGGCTTTTATAGGGTTGTCCCAAACTGACCCACAGGGGGCTTCTGCCTAGGTTAAAGTCCATTGCTAGGGCAGTTGCCAAGAGGGTGAGTTGGGAGTGGCAGGTCATCTTCTTTGAAATTCCATTCCTATCCTTTGCTCCTGCCAGGCAAAGTCCAGCCTTCCCTGGGTCTCTTGGCTCCTGGCCTTGGTTCCTGTTTCTGCAAAGTGGTCACTCTGCAGCCTCGAGCTGTTAGTTTTCTTTCCATTGCATGGGCTCAGCCCTGTCTACCTGCTCACACCACTAGGAGTTGTTCTTCCATCCCTCAATGCCCCCTGAATTCTCAACTTCTTATTTAAAATACTGCGATCATCCCTATGGTTTGGATAAGAATTGTACTGACTGGGCACTCCCAGGGAGTAAGGTCAGCTCGATCTCAGCCATCTCCTCCTAGTTCTGAATTCAAATTCGGCTGATTCCATCTTGACAAGAGGGGCCCCCAGCCTCCTCTGGACGCTCTGGATTCCAGGTCAGTGACGCCTCATGCTCCTCGCAGCCATTTCCCTGGGCCCGCCCGCCTCTGCCTCCATTCCTGTCTTACCACTTGCTCTCTCTCTTTCTCTGGTGCTTGCTCTTGAGGCTGCCATCATGAAGACATCTCATCCCCCCACCCCCCAACAAGCCTTCCCGCCACCATCATTATATTTTCTTCTGGGGGCCATGGATGATCACCCTGGTCCTCGCTGACTTCCCCCACACCCTCTCAAACCTGCACAGCTCTGCAGCCCCTAGAATTCCCTCCCAAAGGAATTTTTTTTTTTTTTTTTGCTTTTTGGGTCACACCTGGCGATGCTCAGGAGTTACTCCTGGCTCTGCAATCAGGAATTACTCCTGACAGTGTTCAGGGGACCATATGGCATGCCAGGGATCAAACCCAGGTCGGCCATGTGCAAGGCAAACGCCCTACCCCCTGGACTATTGCTCCGCCCCCAAAGGAAGTCTTTATGCTTCCTTTTGATAAACATCCAGATCCCTTTAACCTCCAGGCCTCCTCTTTATAGCCTCTAGGTGTCTCCCCTCCTGGTGCTCCCTCCCACAACCCCCCTCTTCTGGTGGACTTTTGTGGCTTCCGCCATTTGCTTTCTCAGGAATTAATGTTTGTCAGCTCATCTCTCTTGTCTAAATATGCACCTTCTTTATGCGTATGAGGACAGTTGAGCTTTGTGACGCCTTTCTGCCTTTCCCATTTCATATTCATCTTCCTGTGCTTCTCTTTTTTATAAAATGTTCCCCAGCAGTGCTCTGGGGAGCCATCCCTGGTGTTTTTAGATCCCCTGGTGTTTTTAGATTGTGAAGGCCAACACTTCAAAATAAAATCCTAAGAATATGGTGGTGCTTGGGCTCTGCAGGGCCAGGAACAGAAGGGTCATGACCAGGGTGCTAGGAGGCCTCCTGGCCTATACCCTACAACGCTTGGGGCCCATGTGATGCTATGGATCAAATGGGTGGCACAGGGCACACCAAGACGAGTGTCTTAACCCCTGTACTATCTCCCCAGTCTGGTGCTTCCTTTGGAATCTATTTTGTGACCTGTGCCATCTCCCCTGGCTCTTCCCTCCTCTTATAAGTTATCTCTGATCTAGACCCTTAAGCTGAGTAACCTCCCTTCCCCCTTCCCCTTTTGGTGCAAATGAATTGGATCCACATACCCTAAGGCGTCCTCTCAATAAGGAACTGGAGACATCTAAGGGACCTCTCAGGGCCCCTGGTTTGTCACTGATCTACTCTAGACTCACCCAGAGGATGGACTGAAGCTACCCACATGGATTCAGAGACGTCTGCTACTTGGAGCAGGAGAGAGGGGAGTGGACCTCTGCTCACTCACTGTCCATCTCAGCCCACGACCCATGTCAGCATGCCCAGTCTCCAGGTTTGGTTCCGCGATCTCTTTACTTGCTCAACCCACCACCAGAGCTCCGAGATGAGTACCCAGTCCCAAGATAAATGGTCGGGAAATCACGGTCCTAGCCAAGCCTGAGGGATGAGTAGGAAGGAAAGGCCTAGTGGTCACATTTAGATGCTATAGTGCTTGGGGGACTTCAGTAAGCTGAATGGGAGAAGGCAGAAAAGAACCCAGATCTTCATCATGACCCAGCCTGACTAGGGGGTGCGGTGCCCTGGGGTGACCACTGAACAGCAGTGCTCTTCCTTTACCGGATCGCCTGCTCTCCCAAACACTCAGAGTGCTGGTAAAAGCAAGTCTCAGTCCACAATCCTGGAGGCTTGAGCTCAACCCCTGATCCCCAGGAACACACACACTCCTACACCCACAGGACTCAGAGCCCCAGAGCAGCCTGCGCTGGGCAAGTGTGTGTGGCTGTTGATGGCAGGAACCAACCCAGGGCCACAGCATGCCCGAGCCAGCCTCCTCCCAGCAGAGATGCGCTGTGGCACCTGGGGCAGAGGCCAGTCTCCCCAGGGTCATGCCCAGTGGGGACCAGCCCAGGCATACACCGGGCATCAACAGGTCAGCTGAGTCAGAGGTGCAAGTGGACCTCGCGTTCTTCCTGTGTATGGGAGGGGGGAGAAGGATCAGGACACTTAGACCCAAGGGCTCCAATTCCTTTACTCTTAGTCTCATTAGTCTAGTCATGTGCGGCCACATGGGTCCCCCTCACTGAACTGAGTCCATAGTCTTTTACCCCACTTCAGCCTCTGTGGGGTCCCCAGGGCGCCCCCCGCCAATTCAGTCAAGCCTAGAGGCCATGACTCTTCTTGTCCTCCTGTGGCACTTCCTCCAGTGCCTGGGGCTGCTCTTGCGAGGGCCAGGCCACCCTTCTGGGGCCTTGCTGAGTAGGGGGCACGCACCCGGTCTAGCCCCTTCAGGCAGCTGCAGAAGTCCTGGGGAGGTCTGTTGGCTCAGATGTGGTGTGTAGGGAGCTTGGAACAGCTCCTGGAAGCAGCTATCCCGGCCAGGGGCTGCCCCAGCGAGGGTGGGCAGAAGGGACCTGGGAATGACAGTTCCGGGAGAGCAGGGGATCACTCCAGGGCACAGCACCTGTGGGTCAGAGAGGGGCAGGGAAGGTGAGGCACAAGGACAGGAACCAGCTGCAGTTCTCCAGACCTCAGAACCTGTCACCCCGACACTCAGAAGCCCAGGGTAGGAGCTGGAGCAAGCCTGGGGACATGGGCAGGAGGTGTTCGTTCCCAGGTCAACTCTCTGTGACTCAGGGGGTCTGTGGTTTTGCTCAGGCAAAGTCACAGGAGATCAGGCATCAAGGAACCTGTCACACAGGCCACAGGCCAGAGGGAACCTAGTGAACTTGTCCTTTTGTCCTGCTGACCAGAAGTCGGACAGTGCCTGCATCCAGGACTTTGGGGTCTGACTGGCCCATCAGGCTCTTTCGATCCTGCCATTGGTATTCACCCTTTCCGCCCCTGTCCTCCCCCGACACAGGATGGTTCTGGCCCAGCTCAGAGTCTAGGGTGACTCAGATGAGCTGAGAACTAGCGGAGCTGGAACTCGGACGTGGTTTCTCCTAAACCAAAGCTCTCTCCGGCCTTCAAGAGGACAAAGTGCTTCGTACTCACGGGCAGGAGAGGAGAGGGAGGAAGAGAAGGGCAGCATCCCACACCTCCCGACTCTCCCTGAGCCCCTGGGCCTCCCTGCCTTGCTGCCCACCGCCCCAGCCAGCCCGGAAGAGCCTCCACAGACCTGGATTCCCGGTCGGGGATGGAGCAGGAGTTGCCCCCGTCGAGGGATCTGAGAAGTAGCCCTGCGCCATGCTCCCACCAGAACTGTGGGGCGCTGTGAACAGCAGCTCTTCCGGCAGGGGCGGCGCCAGGGCAGGGGCAATGGGAATGGGTGCAGGTATGAGAACTGGGGCTGCGGGGGTGGCAAGAGCTGGGTCTGTGGCGCCAGCGGGAGCTGGAAGGGCCCGAGCTGGTTGCTAGGCTGATAATCTTGGGACTCCAGCGCTTCTAAGTAGGAGCAGGCGGGTGGGGCGCGAAGCTGCAGGGCAAGAGTCAGTTGAAATCTTCCCGCAACCCCCCCCGCCCTCCCCCTCTGTGACCCACGACTGCCACCCAGAGCCACCTCCCTGCTTTCTCACCGGAACCTCACCCCTTGTGCTGGACCCTGCTCCTGTCTGAGACCATAATTGGGCCCTTTCTTGTCACTTTTTTCTTTTTAGGGGTCACACCCAGCGATGCTCAGGGGTTAATTCTTGCGGTGCTGGGGGACATATGGGTTGTGGGGAATTGAACCTGGATCAGTTCCAGGCACCTAAATTGGTTCCTGGGGATCGAACCTGGATCTCTTGCAAGACCCATCCCCGCTGTGCCCCAACCGTCTGATTCTTTCAGCTGAGAACTCTCTTCCCCGGCTCCTCCTCCATCTGGCTCCCAGATGGCACTGTACCCTGGTCCCCAGGAGCGGCCAGCGCTGTCCATGTGGAGGTTGTCAATGCCAGGAGCGTCCAACTGCACAGGCATGGCCTGGGGAGGCGGGAGGGCCCAGGGGAAAAGGAAGCTTGGCCCCTGCGAACGGGTGGGGGGCTGAAGAGTGGGGAGTCAATGCTGCCCCTGGCGCACCCTTACTCTGCTGGGTGGGGGCCAGCATCTGGTCAGAGGTCAAGAGCAGCGGGGGCTCTGGGGAGAGATGAAAGAGGAGGGGATGAGGGCAGGTGGGAGGCCAGGGGAGGAGGCTGCCCAGGAGCCCGGCTATGCAGGGCTGCAGCCACCCGCGTCTAGCCACAGAGAGGTCGTCCTGCCTCGGCTTCCCCCTAGCTGCCATCTCCCCCCACTTTTCCCTCCGGACGCTGGTCAGCTCACCTGGAAGAACATCCAGAGGCGGCTCCTGGGGCAAGGTTCGGGGCTCTGGGTCCACGAGCATGGCAGCTGGGGCTTCTGCCACGCAGCTGGACAGAAGCAAGAGTCACGCTCAGAGAGACCTTCCAGCTGGGGGTTGGGAACAGGGCCCAAGAGTGGCTATTTCCCCACTCCAGATCGCCAAACATTGGCATAACACCAGGGCTTCAGGTGTAACTTTCCAACCCTCTCCCCCTTCCAAGTTGAGGACCCCCCACCCTCACCCAGGATCCTAGTGGACACCCATTTCCTGCCTTCCAGGAAGCAGCAGGAATCATTCAGAGGCTACCTGGGCTGGCTCTCACTGGGGCCGGGGTCTGCAGGGCTGTCCTTGTTCTTAGCCCCATTCAGATTCTCCCCTCTGCGCCACTTTGCCCGGCGATTCTGGAACCACACCTGAGTGAAGAGAGAGCGTGAAGGGACACCGGGGAACAGGATGTCCAGAGGGTGCTGCTTCTTGAGCTGTTCCCACACGGTCCCCTCTTCCGGTCTGCCTCTACAGCTTCCACAGGGCGAAACGAGGCCAGAGCACAGAGACCTGCGGCCCACCCTCTGCTCCTCTGCTCTGTGCTCACCAAACCCGCCAGCTGTCCCCTTTACCATGATGCGCTGAGGGGTAACCCCCACCGCCTGGGAAATTTCCTGGCGCTGCTCACTGTCAGGATAGTGGTCTTTTTGAAACAGCCTCTCCAGCTTCTCCAGCTGATCTGGGAAAATACACACAGGGAGGGTGAATACACGCAGAGAAAGCACTTTGCAGCTCTCTCTGGGGAAGCCCAATGCTCTCTCAGGGGCCTGAAATGAAGCCTCGCTCTGGCCACTTCCAACCTCCCCCCAACGCCTGCCTGCTGTGTGGCAGGGACCCCAAGAGTGATTTCCCTGTATTCTAGTCCCCTTCTCCCCTTCTGGAACTCAGAGATCACAGCCTTGCCCCAGGAGAAGAGATTCCAGGTCCAGGTGCTGTGCAAACCAGGCACCCTCAGCTTACCCTCAACTTTCCAGGACCTGCCATTATGAACCCTTCACTCTTCCTTCCCTCAGCTTGCCCTTGACTTTCAGGACCTGCCATTGTGGACCCTTCACTCTTTCTTCTCTCAGCCTGCACTCAACATTTAGGACCAAACCAGGCACCCTCAGCTTGCCTTCATCTTTCAGGACCTACCTGGGCGGTAGAGGGTCCTTTTCTTCTTCTGAATGGGGCAGCTCACTTCCGGAGGCCTTTTCTGCTTCCCAGTGGCTGGAGAGTGCAGCTTCCTTCCTGGCATCTTCCCCTGGGGCCGGGGTTTCCGCAGACTCCTGTCCTGGTGGGGGCTCCTCCAAGCCGGGATCCGGGCAAGCTCGCCTGGCGTCTGCAACAGCCCCTTCTCCAGGGGACTCTGAGAGTTGCTTCACCCCAGAGGCAGTGGAAGGCAGAGGGGTCTCCTTCCCCCAAGTCTACCTGGTTCTGGGGGCTGAACTCTGCTGTGGCTCCTCCTCCTCTGAGCCTTGAGTCAGGTGTTTACCCTCACCTCCCAGGCCTGTGGGGAGAACCAAGAAGTTAACAAACGGGAGATGGGAGAAATAGAACCAAAGAGGCACTGTCTGAGGCTCCACAACTGCCTCCTGCAGGATGGGAAGCTTTCAGGGGTCCATTTGGGGCCCTAAGGATGGGTTTATCTTTCTGTAGGGAGGGCTCCTGACCACAGTGCTCAGAAACTTCCCTGGCTCTGCTCAGAGGCACACATGTGGTACGCTGCCAAGCTGAACCAGCAGTGTGCCAGTGAAGCTTCTTAACCCCTGTCCTCTCTTTCTATGGCCATGAGGTTGACCTTTTATCTAGGCTCTGGGAAGGACCTGGCATGAAAGTCCTATGGTCTCTGGGTAGGCGAGTCCATTCATGCAACAAAAGGGCCCAGAGCTCACACAGAGGAGGGAGCGAGGCTAATTTGGGGGCATGGCCTAGGAGGACCTATTTGGTTCCCTCTTCACTCTTCAAGACACCAGGAATTCCAGGCATTTCTAAAGGACCAAATGCGGGGGTTCAGGGTGAGCGGGGCAGAGTGAGCAAGAGATGGAAATTCTGCTGCTTCTAAGATGGGTTTTAGTCCCAGCTGTTGATATAGGTCCAACGGGATCAGCTCCAGAATCCCAGGAAGAGGCTTTGTGGCAACAAACCTGTTGTCAGTCTTCCAGGGTTCAACCCAACACACTATACACACACTCAAACACCTCTCCAAGAACCTGGCAAACACAGCCTATTCTTACCTTCCCTACAACTCACCTCCTCCACCCCAACATCCCGTTCCTGGGGTCCGCCATCCCTCCTGCATTAAGGACAGTGACCCCACTTGCCACTGCCAACCCGTCCTTCAAACTCCTCTTTCTTGGTGCTGAGCCATTCATCAGCTGCTAACCAGCCCCAAGCACTGTGCTCAGCCCCTCTTGAAGATTCCAGAGGGGGATATTTTTAGTCTCTGCAAGGGGCATGCTTCAGCCCTTGGAACACCAGGAAGAAACACAGATTAAGAAACTGAGTCATCTGCCTGTCCTAATACCTGGGACTCTGGTGACTCGAAGCTAACGCTGCCCTTGGCCTCAGCAACTACCTCAAGTCAGAGAGCTGCTTTCCCTTCCCAGTCCCCGGGAAAGGTCTCAACCCCATGCTAATGTGTGGCCAAGAGCTGCTGCTATCCTTAGAGTGGGGCGGGGAGCTTTCCCAAGAGGCGCTCAGCAGTCCTAGGATTCCCTCCTGGGAATTCCCAGCCTACCAGGATAGCATATCCATGCCACAACCTGAGGACAGTGCTGCTTGGACCCTGTCCAGGTCACCCAGGGAGCTGGGGTGGGGCCTCCAGGGGGACCATGTGGTGCTGGGGATCAAACCAAGGCCAGCGGCAGACAAGGTCTGCACCTTAGCCGTGCTGGCTCTCCAGCTCTGTCCGGCACTGTAGTGAAAACGCCCCTGAGAAAATAACACCCCAGAAAAATCATCTCCAAACACTTTAGCGGGATGGGGCTAAGTCAGAACTTTCCCAAAGCAAAGAAACTGGAAAGAAGGTGAGCAGCCCTATGGGAGAGTCATAAGCAGGACAGCTGATGGTAGCGGGGAGGCAAGCTGCCTTGACCCAACTTGAGGGTCCCAACCAGCCTGCATCCCTGGTACACAGTGGGGGTTCCATAGACGCACCTGGGGAGGTGAGGCCGCTTAGAATGAGGAGTCCAGCATAGAGGGTTTACAGCCCCCAGGACATGACACAGGACTGGGGGGTTTCACTCACACCCCCGTCTATATCTACACTTGGGGGACCCCATGGTTTCAGGGGTGTGACTCACCGGGGGCTTCCTGGCACAGCTCATTGTTGGTCTTCATGGCCGGGGCAGAGCAGCGGAGGTGGCTGGGCTGCATGGGCGGTGCCTAATAAAGCCCCACGGCCTGTGGCTGCACCAGCAGGTGTGCGGACCATGCTCCACCTGGGGCTTGGGGGAGGCGGTGGACCCCTGCGCCCTCAGCTGTGAAGCCTCCTTGAGGGAAACAGCGCTGAGACTTCTGCATCTTCAACATGGTGAGACCTTTTCGTGGGGGCTTCTAGTCATGGCCAGGGGAGCAAAACCCCAAGACCCCAGGACCCCAGAAGCCCATGCTCTGAAGGTCTTCAGCCGGGTGGGTGCTGTCTGGTCCTTACTTTCTCCTCCTGGTCTTTGTTCACCAGGGAGTTCTCAGAGGGGGCCGTTCCTTGATTGTTCCTTGTCATCTCAATGAAATCAGTTCGGGATTAAACATTTCTCCTACCACAAATCAAACAAAATGCCAGACTCGGGAAAACTTGATGACCATTGGTGCAGAGATGAGAGGAATGGGCAGAGGGTCACGTGGTGCTGGAAGTGGCGAGATAGAAGTGACAGTGAGTGTGTGTAATTGTATCAGCGGGCGAACCCCTAAGTCAATGCAGAAACTCTCCCCGCAGCACCTTCCCTGCTGCCGCAGGTGCTGGGTGTTTGGAGCCGGGCTGGGAGCCCGGGAGTCCAAAACAAAATCCAGGTGTTTTGTATTTAGGATTTAAGGCTTTAGACAGCACGTGCTTTTGCGCTTGCAATCACCAAGGTGGGGGTGGAGGGAGTTTCCCTGTATCTTGAAAGGGCTTCTCAGACCCCATATACTGCTCTCTGAAACCCACAAATAAAAACAGGTTCACTTGGTGACAGTCTGATCAAGGCTTCAGCCCTCTGAAGTTTCATTCTGAGTCTTGGGAAACTGATCTCAGGAGGTTTGGAAATCAGGCCTGTGTCACAGGAAGAATCCCACATCCTACGCTCCAGACTCCTAGATTCTCAAACTGTGATTGGTGGAACTGAAGGTGACAGTCAGGAGTGGCCAGAAACGTGGCAACAGTGAAAGGGCTTTGGATGTGGGAGAACCACAAATGGTTTCAGAACCAGCGGTGTCAGGAATCCCAGGTGCATCAGGAAGCGCTTTTAACTAAGTCTCATTTCTCTGGTTTACAAAAGCGTTCTCAAGTGGGAAAGGAGATAGTCCTGGACTAGATGAGGCGGGCAAGGTGTGAAGGCCATGACGTTAATTTCAAGGTGAAAACTTGGGTGTGTTTGGTGGTGCCATGGCTGCCAAGAGGGCCCCAGAGTTTGCTGGAATAAACATAGACAGTCAGCCTGGCCCTGAGCTCACAGAAGAATATGGGTGGAGAAGGAGCTAGAACCATTCCACGGGTCCACGGACCTGGTCTGTACAAAGCAGCCAGTAGCGGCTTGGAAATGTTCATGAGCTAAAAGGGCAGCAGGAACTTTCCCTGGGCCAGGAGGGAGGGAAGGCTAACCTGGATGAGAGTGTTGAGTGCAAAGCTTACATTTGCACACGGCCCCACTGCAACCCTGTCTACCTTGGAAATGAAGAGCAACTGTGCAGCAGCCTCCGTGGGTCTCGTCTTTTCTTCAAAGCCTCCACTTCCCTGCTTCCCACACCCAGGATCCCAGCAGTATACTTGCCCATAAGCTGGTGTCTCTCAGGTCTGAATGGACATTTCTCAAAAAAATAGGACTGCGAGGGACTGGGATAATAGTACAGTAGGTACGGTGCTGGCCTTACGTATGGCAGACCTGGTATCCCACATGGACCCCTAAGCACCACCAGGAGTGATCCCTGAGCACAGAGTCAGGAGTAAGCCCTGAGCTTCACAGGGTGTGGTCCAAAAACAAACTCAGAAACTGGGGCTCCTAAGTGAATCCCTGGAAATTTTGATTGGCGGGTGCAGGGATGGAACCAGAATTATCCCCAGTAACAAATTTCCCAGGTGATGTGTTTGTGACGGGCTATACCCAGTTGTAGTCAAGGCTTACTCCTAGTTCTGTGCTCAGGGATCACTTCTAGTTGTGATCCTACATGGAACCAGAGTCACGGTTAAAACAGCCACACTCAAGGCAAATGCCTTCCCCCTGTGTTCTCTCTAGTCCTTTCTGCTTGCTTGTGTGCCCCAGGTGATTCATATAAAAGTTAAAATGTGAGACACTTTGAGACCTTTAGTTTTTTGTCTTTTTCTTTGTTTGATTTTTGGGTCACACCTGGCAACACTCAGGAGTTATTCCTGGCCCTTCGCTCAGGAATTACTCCTGGAGGTGCTGGGGGGACATATGGGATGGCTGGGATGAACCCGGGGTTGGCCACCAGCTGGACAAATGTCCTCCCTACTGTGCTATCCCTCTGGCCCTCACTTTGAGACCTTTCAAAAGCAAAGTGGATTCAAGCTATCCTGGGGCTGGCAAGGGGGAAAGGAAATGAGGGCTTTTGTCCAACACCAGGAGAAGCAGGAGCTAGGATATTCACTCATTGCTTGTGGATTAGTCTAGCACAGTAAAGCGTGAATCATTCTTCCTCTGTCTGTTACACTCTGCCCCATCTCACAGTCTATGTCTGGGACAATGTCAGAAGAGCAAAGGCTCAGATGACCCTGTGTAAACTGAACCTCGCTTTTATTCTGCCTTTGGAAAGTTACCCTAGCTAACTGGAGGAAGGACTGTCGAGCCTTAGGCAAACTTGACATGTTGACTTTTTTTATAACTCTTTATTGATTGAAGTGCTGTGACTTGTCACACTTGATGTCTGCTTGATCAATAGGCACGGGAGTTGATCCCCACCACACAAGATTTCTCAGGGAGCCATGGGCTCAGGCTGGAACAAGGAATTGCTCTTTGCAGGAAAGGAAAGTCAGTCCTAGGCCTTACCCAGGATTTTCCTCAGGGTTCTTGTCTTCCTCACAGAAAAAGAATTTTCAGGAGTCAACGAGCAGTGAAGTAAAACAGATTTTATTAAGGAGGGTTTAGGACGGTGAAGGAGGGACAGAGAGAGTTATGCACTCAAGGGAGAATGTCGGCTGCTCCAAAGGTGGAGAGCGAGCCCCGCCTGGACTGACTTCCAAAGGGAGCTTTTATCCCTTTGGGTTGGAAATGTACTGGAATCTTCTGCTGAGCCATCAAAGGTTGATGGTGGGCTAAGGACTGGGCAGAAGAAGGTGGACCCAGCTTCCTCATGGTCTATTGTTGGTTAATGGGTCTTATCAAGTCTTCATTCCTGGTTCCAAAAGGTGACAGCCTAATGGCAAGAGTTCCCTGCCAGGCAGGGCCCCACTCCTCCATCCCCCCACTCCCGTCTGCCTGCCTACATCCATCCCCCAGAGATTTCACTACCTTAAATCTTTAAGGGGAAACTGGTTCGAAGGTCTGTACTTGCTTACTGCTGGCAAAAGTGGCTTGTAGACCCTGCCTGCAAGGGGTGAAATCTCCTTACTACCTTAGTTTCAAGGAATGGAGATGTTTCTGGTGCCCGCTAGAGCAAACTGATGAGCAATGGGAAGACAAGTGACAAGTGACCTTAGTTTTAATGGGGCCCAGGCAATGAATGAAAATTTGGTGTTTGAAGCTTTCATAATCTGTAAGACAAAGACCAGATCAATTAGCTTAAGGAATTATTACTTGGAAATGATTAGACTCAGCCTTCTACTGAGACTATACCACCTACACGTAAGTCTGGCAAGCTACCTGTGTTTTATTTACTTTTTATGCCAAAGACTAGTAATTATTATGGACCTCAGTTCCATAAACTGAAGAATGGTTTCAGGCTCCTCCTGTCCCTGTAGCAAGTAGATGCCCTTGGGTTGTACTTGCTTGTGACAGGACTAATGGAGATGTTACTACTGCCCACTCAAGCAAATCGATGAACAATGGGAAGACAGTGATACAGTGAAATGATTAGACCCTGGAAGAGTAAAAAATTCCTCTTTGCCCTAGTGAGGGGCAGAAAGTTTTGCTGTTTTAGAAAACACAAATGTTAAAGGTAACAAAAATGGAAGCAAACATTGCTGACCATTTTGAGCATTTGCATGAGGTTAAGTTGCAAATCCTTAAGATTTATTTATGGCACATAAAATGCAGTTCTGAGCTACTCTTAACTGCCCTGTTCAGTTCCATGGACGATTGTTATTCACTAATGTTATTAAATTCAATATCTACTTTTTTTCTTCTTAAGAGTTAAGGGAATATTCACTGGATGAGGTATTGGTAACATGATGGCTTCCAGAATTAAAAAGCTGTTACAATTTTTTGTTCTTTCCAAATGACTATGTGTGCTCATGAACTAAGAATGAACACTTACCAATATGGATGCTAACTTGAAGACCCATGACCAATTAGCAGACTTAAGAGCATGTCTGCCTTTTAGCTGATGTTCCTGGTCAGACTAATAACAGCATATATATCTTGAGTTCTCTTCTAGACTATGCTGATTGCCTACAGTCAGTAAAATCTTCTTGGATAGATTCCATGTTCTCCACAGCAGAGACAATTTCTGGTCCTTACTTGAGCTGGCCTGCCTCTAAGGTCTCCCTGAGGTTTGTAGGGCACTTGTAACCATACATGTTATAACTATCTGCTGGAGTTCTATCTGGATTACCCAAGGACACCTTTTTAGATTCAGCCTATTTGGATACATTGATTCAATTACCTTTTGTATAGCTAGAATCTGATTTTTATGAAAGTTATAGAAACATGGTTTGCTCTCCACCTTCACTTTAAATTTGCCAAATGACTTAATAAACCTGACTGGTTCTTTTGCACAGAAAGATTGGAGAACTCTGCACTTAGAGTACCCCCTTACTACCAAGAAGTCCCGGGGATTGACTAAGACAGAGCAGGAAACACCAATGATGGTATTTAAATGTCTTTAACCTGTCATGGCAGGGCTACCCCAAGCTTGGCCATAACGTGAAGATCAGGTTCCACGATGAGCTTTAGGTATCCTTCGACCTCTTTCACTGGGTTTCCAAGAGCAGAGAGTGACCACATCCCTCTTTGGGCCTCAAACCATTCCCTACTGCAGCAGCCTTACATAACCCAGGCAGTTGCCAGTCACCACAGATTGGCTAGATTCCACGTTCTCCACAGCAGAGACAATTTCTGGTCCTTACTTGAGCTGGCCTGCCTCTAAGGCCTCCCTGAGGTTTGTAGGGTACTTGTAACCATAACTGTTATAACTACCTGCTCCTGTTATTTAGACCAATACCTTTGACTCCTGTTTTCCCTGGAAGAGGACCTTGGGGGTCCCATAACTGGCTTTCCTGTCTGTAGCAGTAAGTAGATCTAAGGATATGCAAAGGAAGGTCTGATGTATACTGCCTGTTAACAGATACACAGGGTATTCTGGCAGTCTGTCTCCCAATAGAGTTAGTATGTAGAATTCCCTAGAGAGACTGTTAATCAAGCTGCAGTTATACAGACAAGGCTATCCTAGGTCATTTCTTTGCACATTCCCCTGTTGGCTCTAATTAGCCCTTATGAACAAGACCTCCTCTTCTGGGGCAATTTAGGAAGGCTAAGTTAACAAACTGTTGCATTCTTTTGCTTAGCTCACCTCACTGAGATAGCACCACCTGCAGGCTTCTGGCTCCTGAGTGTTTCCTCCCTATCACCATAAATCCTATGGTAAAAATGTAAGATGTCCTTGCATTGTCAATTATGTAAACTTAACTCTAAGTTTTACTGCCCTTTGTTGTGTTGGCATATAAGAAAGTTTGGGTCTTTGTTTGAGGGTCAGTCAGCTCAGGTCAGTCAGCTGTGGCCAGTTAGTCAGCCAAGATGAGAGCTGCCCCCCTCCAGCGGTGATTATTAAAAATATTAATGGAAATACGTCTTGTGCTGGAGTCTCACCTCTGCTCCTCCGACCGAGCGGGACATCCCCTCACTGTCTCTATGAGGGGTAGACGCTATTGCAGCAGAGAGGAAAGATTTTTGTCTGAGTTTATGCAAACCAACACAGTGCCATGAAACATCAAAAATGCACTTATGTTGCAAAGAGAAAAAAGCACTTTACTTATAATGAAACGCAATATACCACTTTGCTGTTGCACTACTCAAGAACATAAATATCTGTATAAATAGAGCAGACAGTTTAACAATATTCTGCATAATTAATTTAATTTCATGTCAAAACCCTGATTCCAATTATCTAGGATCACTGTCACAGGAGTCCATACCATGGGTATGTCAGGGAAGCTGCTAGGGTCCCCGACAGGGTCAGGACAGAAGTTCTCTTCTACCTCCAAGAATACCGGGGAACGGATGAAAACTCAGGAGTCTGGAGCAGTTCCAAAACGGCTTTTAATAGTACAAAAGCTCTCCCACAGCAATCCAATATAATGAAAGAACTCTAGCTCTGGTCCAAACTTAGACCATACAAAAGAGCCTAAGTCTCCCACCAAAGAGAAAGGATCTCACCCTACAGCAGTCCTACCCAAAAGAAGGGGAAAAGGCAAGGGACCTCAAGTCAGTCCCCTTACATACACCAAAGTAATCCTATCTGTGACAGAGAGGGTCATATCAACAAAACCCTAAACAGATTGTAAAAGGGTGGCGCCACACCCTATTACAGGTATAAACAAAGGTTAGCCAAGGACTAATCCCATCTAGTGTGATTATCTCTTATGTAAAACAGTGGAGAGAGAGAGCTGATATAAAGTAATACATCTTAATTTCATGAGCTTCTTGCAATCTAGATGGTACCCACCCACAAGGTTCTTCTTTTTATATCTGCAGCAGAGTGATTCTGAGTATCTTATTCTTTGTATACTGAAAGGGTCACACTCGCCTGCTTAGAGCAAGCTAGCATGATCCTTCTTATAATCTTCCTATAGTCTCTTGTGATGTCACCCTTTTTATTTCTGATTCTGTTTACTTGGGTTTTCTCTTTCCCTGTCCTTACAAGTCTTGCCAATGGTTTGTCAATCTTGTTTATTTTTTCAAAAAAACAGCTCTTGGTTTCATTACTCTTTTGGATTGTTTTTTTTGGTTTCCAACTCATTGATTTCCTCTCTAAGTTTTATTATTTCCTTTTTTTCTGCCTGGGTTGTGCTCCTTTTGTTGGTCTTTTCTAATGTCTTCAGCTGTGTAGTCAGGTTATTTATGTGGGCCCTTTCTTGTTTCCTGATGAATGCTTGCAGAGCTATAAACTTCCCTCTTAACACGGCTTTTGCCGTGTCCCACAAGTTCTTATAATTGGTGTCTTCATTTTCATTTGTTTCCAGAAATCTTTGGATTTCCTGTTTGATTTCTTCTATGACCCATTTGTTGTTCAGGAGTGAGCTGTTCAGTTTCCAGGTGTTTGGTTTGACTCCCTGTTTCTGTGTACGGTTAACTTCCATTTTCAGTGCATCATGGTCTGAAAAGATAGCTGACACAATTTCTATCTTTTTTTATTTTATTGAGGTATGCTTTGTGGCTCAGCATGTGGTCTATCTTGGAGAATGTTCCATGTGCACTAGACAAAAATGTGTATTCAGCTTTTTTTGGCATGAAAAGCCCTGTATATATCCACTAGCTCTCTTTCTTCCATTTCTTCCTTCAGGGCCAATATTTCCTTGGTGAGTTTCGGTCTTGTTGATCTATCCATCATTGATAGAGCAGTGTTGAAGTCTCCAACTATTATTGTGCTACTGTTAATGTCTTCTTTGAGGTCTCTTAGCAGTTGTTTTATGTATTTTGCTGACCCCTCGTTGGGTGCATATATGTTTAGTAGTGTAATTTCTTCCTGGTGTACATACCCCTTAATTAATAAGAAGTGGCCTTCGTTGTCCCTTCTAACCTTTTTCAGCCTGAAGTCTATATTATCTGATACTAATATGGCCACACCAGCCTTTTTGGAGGAGTTGTTTGCATGGAGAATGGTCTTCCAACCTTTGACTCTGAGTCTGTGTTTGTTCTGATTATTCAGATGCGTTTCTTGTAGACAGCAGAATGTTGGGTTCAATTTTTTAATCCATTTTGTCACTCTGTGTCTCTTAATTAGTGCATTTAGACCATTGACATTGAGAGAGATTATTGTCATTGGATTTTGTGCCATCTTTCTTTTTTGTGTTTATTGTGCTTATGGGTTTGGTCGCATTACAGTAGTCCCTTCAGTCCTTCTTTTAAAGTTGGTTTTGAGTCCATGAAGTTCCTGAGTTGTTGCTTATCCATGAAGTTGTGTATCTTTCCTTCATATCTGAATGTGAGCCTGGCCGGATAAAGAATTCTTGGTGAAGCCTGCAGTTCATTGAGCCTTTTCGCAATATCCCACCATTGTTTTCGGGCTCGGAGTGTTTCATCAGAGAAGTCTGCTGTAAATCTTAGAGATGTTCCTTTGTATGTGATTTCCTTCTTTGATCTTGCTGCTTTCAGTATTCTATCCCTATCTATAGTTTTGGTCATTTTTATGAAGATGTGTCTTGGAGTATTCTTGTTGGGGTTTCTTTTAGCTGGTATCCTATGGGCCTCTTGGATCTTGAGGCAAGCATTCTTTAGTTCCGGGAACTTTTCAGCAATTATGGCTTTGACAGTTTCTTCTTCATCAGGGTTTTCTTCTTGCCCTTCTGGGACCCCAATGATCCATATGTTGTTTCTTCTGGCTTCATCCTGATTATTTCTTGTCTGTTCGGTAATTGTGAGCCTTTTTTTCTATCTTCTGGTGTTGTGTAGAGAATCTTTGGAACTCGTCTTCGAGATCACTAATTCTTTCTTCAGTAGCTATTATTCTGCTGTGATGGCCTTCCACTGTGTTTTTTATTTCATTTACCTCATTTTTAATATCTGTCATTTCCCTTTGCATTTTCCTCACTTCTTCTCTCATGTCCTCTTGTATTTTATTGATTTTGCATTCCATTGCTTCTTTGAATTCCTTTTGAATCCTTAACAGTTCTTTCCTAAATTCTTTTTCAGAGAGGTTATACAACTCATTGGTATTGCTAGACTCATCTGGCCCAGTGACTTCACTCACAGAGCTTGATGGAATTTTGCGTTGCTTTACCATTATGACTATTGTAGGTTGTAAATGTGAGTTCTTGGGTGACTAGATAGTACAGTTAGTAGGTGTCTGGTCTGTTTGCAGAGTTTGGGTGGGTGGCAAGGATGTAGGAACCAAGGTTCACTGGTACCTCATGCAAGGTAGGTAGTAGAGGGAGTCGCGGTGCACGTCCGCGCGGTTTTGAGTTTTGGGATGTTCCCACAAGAGCAGGACCCAAGGGTCGGGTCCGGGGTGAAACCAAGGCAGTTTGCCTTGGTTCCCGTTGATGGAGTTTCCGCTCTTCCCTGGGGCAGCTTGGGTCCGCGGAGACGCAAGAATCACACACACACACCTGTGGGGAGAGTGGAGGCGTTTCCCAGAAGCGAAGGGCCCAAGGGTCGGTCCGGGGTGAAACCAAGGCAGTTTGCCTTGGTTCCCATTGATGGAGTTTCCGCTCTTCCCTGGGGCAGCTTGGGGTCCGCGGAGACGCAAGAATCACACACACACACACACACCTGTCTAATCTTCCTATAGTCTCAATGTAGCCAGGGTGGTAGTCTCCTGGTAAATTCTAACTGTCCCACGCTGGGTGCAGTGGGTATAAAGAGGAGCTGTGCCCAATCTAGAAAACATAGAAGTCTTAGTAGATGTATAAGTCAGAAGTTATTCAGTCAAGGTGACTTCTGTAACTGCCACACCCCTATCAGATAGGTATTGGGTGAATATTCTTTCCCATTCTGTGGACTGTCTTTGTATCTTGGTCACTGTTTCTTTTGAGGTTCAGAAGCTTTTTTAGTTTCATGTAGTCCCATATGTTTATCTTTGCTTCTTGTTGCTTTCTTAGTGGTGTTTCATCTTTGAAGATGCCTTTAGCTTCAATGTCATGGAGGGTTTTATCTATATTTTCCTCAACGTACTTTATGGATTCTTGTCTGTATTGACAGACCAGATCTTTAACCACTTTGATCTGTTTTTTGTGCATGGTGTTCAAATTCACAGAGGTTCAAATTCATTCTTTTACATGTTGTTGTCCTGTTTTCCCAGCACCACTTGTTTAGAGGCTTTTCTTGCTCCATTTTGTACTTTTTGCTCCTGCCTGGCAAGCTACCTGTGTTTTAATTACCAGTTATGCCAAAAACTAGTAACAATTATGGACCTCAGTTCCATGACCCGAAGAATGGTTTCAGGCTCCTCCTGTCCCTGGACAAGTAGATGCCCTTGGGTTACACCTGCTTGTGACAGGACTAATGGAGATGTTACTAGTGCCCACTCGAGAAAATCGATGAACAATGGGAAGACAGAGATACAGTGATACATTGATCAAAGATTAAATTATTTTTAATCTTTGATAATATGATCACTGAATCACTTGATCACTTGAATCCGATTTTTCATCCATTTGCTCAAGCGAGCGCCAGTAACATTTCCATTGGACCCTATCACGTGCCAATGGAGCCCAATGGCATCTGATTGATTTAGGAATATGAAGAGCCTCAAACCGTTCTTTCAGGGTCTTGACAAAGAAGTCTGACATCTTGTAGGTGGGTGGCCACGTGATATTTTGACATCCCGTGGGATCCAGTTGGTAACGGCTCTAGTCCAGTGGTCACTCCAAATCGCATTACATGTCCAGTCCATCTGATTTTTTGGTGCCTTGGAAAATGAGACAGCACCCCCTGATTCGGAATAGCAATGAAGGTCAGAGCTCCGGATTCCTTCTCTCGCTTGAGTGAGGCCCGATATTCCAAGCACAGCTCTTTCAATTCTTCTCTGGGAGACCGGAATAGCATTCTCATCCTACTTTTCGTAGGGCCCAGGTCTCTGAGGCTTATGTTAATGCAGGGAGAATGGTGGAGTCAAAGAGATGTGCCCAGATCTGGAGGTTCTTTGTTCTTTTAGCTATTTCATTGATGCTCTTGAAGGCATACCATGGTGCTCTCTTCCTCCTGCACAGCTCAGGTTTTAGGTCATTCATCATGTTGACTTTTCGACCTAGGTACACATAACTGCTGCATTCAGAGATGTTTGTTCCATTGAGAGTGAATTGGGCCTCTGGAACTAGATCATTTTTCATGAACATTGTTTTGTTTAGATTTAGCAGTAGACCTATCTTTCCACATTCTCGGTCGAAGTCAGCCAACATTTGTGCTGCTTGGCTAATGCTTGGTGTTATTAGAACAATATCATTGGCAAAGCAGAGGTGGTGTAGTTGCCGACCATCTATCTTCACTCCCATTCCTTCCCATTCTAATTGCCGCATGATATTCTCAAGGGTGGCACTGAAGAGTTTTGGTAAAATGGTATCACCCTGTCGAACCCCTCTTTTGACATCAATGATCACTTCCTTGTAGAATGGTGAGATCCCAGTGGTGAATCCGTAATACAGCTCATGAAGGAACTTGATGTATTGTGTTTGAACACCCTGTTTGGCTAGGGCTTCGATGACCACTTCTGTCTCCACAGAATCAAAGGCTTTCTTTAAATCAATGAACATGAGGCAGAGCGGCATCTTGTACTCCCCTACAAACCTCAATGAGGTTGTTTACCGTGTGGGTATGGATGATTGTGCTGAATCCTTTCAGGAAGCCAGCTTGCTCGCATGGTCCTTCATCTAGTGTTCTGCTAATCCTGTTCAGGATGACTCCAGTGAACAGCTTGTAGATGACAGACAACAGGCAGATGGGGCAATAGTTGCCAATGTTGTGAATGTCTCCCTTCTTGAACAGTAGAACTGTGCTGCTGGTTTTCCATTGAGGGCACCTTGCATTTGTATAGGTAGCATGTGAAGAGCCGGGCTAGTGTATTGATGAGTACCAACAGCAGATTCTTCAGGTGTTCGGGTCTGACTTTGTCTGGGCCTGGTGCTGTTCCCTTCTTTACCAACAAAATGGCATGTCGGATTTCAGATGGGAGAATGTTGGGAATGACATATCCATCCTGTGGAATTTGGTATGTGGGCAGGTGGGCATGGTTATCAAAGAGATCTGAGTAGAAGTCATGGACAATCTTCTCCATTGCCTTTCTGGAAGATATGATAGATCCATGAGGGGGTCGGAGGGCAGTCATCTTGGTCTTATAGTTGGCAAAGGACAGGCAGGCGGTGCAAATGCTTTTCCAGGCTTCTGCTGCATCTTCCAGTATTTCTGCTCTTCTCTCTTTGAGGTCTTTTTTTATCACTTCTCTGCACCGCTTTGCAAGCTTGGGCGTTATCATTTGGTCGCCTGAGGCTCACACCTTGCCATGTTGGTGAATGAGCTTGAGAGTTTCTGAAGACAGGCATCCTTTTCTTTCTTTCTCTCTCTCGACATTCTTCGCACAATCATGGAGGTGCTGAACCAGTCAGTTGTATTCTTCATCGATGTCATTTTGCCGCAATGGTGCTAAAGAGTTCCCAGTTGGTGGTCATTCTGGGAGTTCTCTTCTTAAACTTTGCAGCCTTTCCTCCCCGTTGCATGAAGTAGAATTTTGCATGAAGGAGATGGTGGTTCGATCCTGTTTGGAATTTTTGGGATGACAGCGACATCGGTAAGGCAAAACCATCAATTGAAGATGATGTGGTCAATTTCATTGTGGAACTGTCCATCAGGAGATTCCCATGTTCAAC
>JAJIBD010022853.1:0-42121 GCA_021461705.1 Cryptotis parvus | reverse complement strand
AGATGATCACTGATCACTTGATCACTTGAATCCCGCTATTCATCGATTTGCTCGGAGCGGGCGCCAGTAACATTTCCATTGGACCCTATCACGTGCCAATGTAGCCCAATGGGCATCTGGTTGATTCAGGAATATGAAGAGCCTCAAACCGTTCCTTCAGGGTCTTGACAAGGAAGTCTGACCATCTTGTAGGTGGGCGGCCACGTGATCTTTTGACATCCCGTGGGATCCAGTCGGTAATGGCTCTAGTCCAGCGGTTGTCTCCAAATCGCATTACATGTCCAGCCCATCTGATTTTCGATGCCTTGGCAAACGAGACAGCGTCCCTGATTCTGAATAGCGACGGAGGTCAGAACTCCGGATTCCTTCTCTCACTGGAGTGAGGCGTGATATTCCAAGCATAGCTCTTCCGATTCCTCTCTGGGAGACCCGAATAGCATTCTCATCCTGCTTTCGTAGGGCCCAGGTCTCTGAGGCGTATGTTAATGCAGGGAGAACGGTGGAGTCAAAGAGATGTGCCCGGAGCCGGAGGTTCTTTGTCCTTTTAGCTATTTCTTCGATGCCTTTGAAGGCATTCCATGCCGCTCTTCTTCCTCCTGCGCAGCTCAGGTTTTAGGTCGCTCATCATGTTGACTTTCTCGACCTAGGTACACATAACTGCTGCATTCAGAGATGTTTGTTCCATTGAGAGTGAATGGGGCCTCTGGAACTAGTTCATTCTTCATGAACATAGTTTTCTTTAGATTCAGCTGTAGACCTATCTTTCCACATTCTCGGTCAAAGTCAGCCAGCATTTGTGCCGCTTGGCTAATGTTTGGTGTTATTAGAACGATGTCATCAGCGAAGCGGAGGTGGTGTAGTTGCCGACCATCTATCTTCACTCCCATTCCTTCCCATTCTAATTGTCGGCATGATGTTCTCGAGGGTGGCGCTGAAGAGTTTTGGTGAAATGGTATCACCCTGTCGAACCCCTTTTTGACATCAATGATCACTTCTTTGTAGAATGGTGAGATCCTGGTGGTGAATCCGTAATACAGCTCATGAAGGATCTTGATGTATTGGGTTTGAACACCCTGGTTTGGCTAGGGCTTCGATGACTGCTTCAGTCTCCACAGAATCAAAGGCTTTCTGTAAATCAATGAACGTGAGACAGAGCGGCATCTTGTACTCCCTACAAACCTCAATGAGCTTGGTTACTGTGTGGATATGGTCGATTGTGCTGAATCCTTTCCGGAAGCCTGCTTGCTTGCATGGTTGTCCTTCATCTAGTGTTCTGCTAATCCTGTTCAGGATGACTGGGTAAACAGCTTGTAGATGACGGACAACAGGCAGATGGGGCGATAGTTGCCGATGTCGTGAATGTCTCCTTCTTGAACAGTAGAACTGTCCTTGCTGGTTTTCCATTGGGAGGGCACCTTGCATTCGGACAGGTAGCGTGTGAAGAGCCGAGCTAGTGTATTGATGAGTACCGTCGGCAGATTCTTCAGGTGTTCGGGTCTGACTTTGTCTGGGCCTGGTGCTGTTCCCTTCTTTACCGAAGATGGCATGTCGGATTTCAGAAGGGAGAACGTTGGGAATGACATATCCATCCTGTGGAATTTGGTATGTGGGCAGGTGGATGTGGCTATCAAAGAGATTTGAGTAGAAGTCCTGGATAATCTTCTCCATTGCCTTTCTGGAAGATGTGATAGATCCATCAGGGCGTCGGAGGGCAGTCATCTTGGTCTTATAGTTGGTAAAGGACAGGCGGGCAGTGCGAATGCTTTTCCCGGCTTCTGCTGCATCTTCCAGTATTTCTGCTCTTCTGTCTTTGAGGTCTTCTTTATCGCTTCTCTGCACTGCTTAGCAAGCTTGGACGTTAGCATTTGGTCTCCTGAGGCTCAGCGCCTTGCCACGTTGGCGAATGAGCTCAAGAGTTTCTGAAGACAGGTGTGCTTTGTGTCTTTCTCTCTCAGCATTCTTCCGCACAATCATGGAGGTGCTGAACCAGTCGGTTGTATTCTTCATCGATGTCGCCAATGATGGTATCTTCCCATGTTGCTGCAATGGTGCCAAAGAGTTCCCAGTTGGTGGTCGTTCTGGGAGTTCTCTTCTTAAACTTTGCAGCCTTTCTCCCCATGGGGGAAGTAGAATTTTGCACTAAGGGAGACGGTGGTCCGATCCTGTTTGGAATTTGGGGACGACAGCAACATCGGTCAGACAAAACCGTCGATTGAAGATGATGTGGTCAATTTCATTGTGGAACTGTCCGCCAGGAGATTCCCCATGTCCAACGTTTCGCTTCAGCCTTCTGGAACTGTGAGTTCCCATGAATGGTCTTGGTGGACATGATGAACTCCAGATAGTCTCTCACCCTGTTCGTTCCATTCTAGGCCATGGGTCCCATGTGGAGTTCTTCAGCCGATCTTCTCTGGTCCTATCTTGGCATTAAAATCACCGACTATGATCTTGTAGAAGGTGTGATCTTTTTTTATAGAACTCCTCCAATTCCATGTAGAATTTCTCAATTTCCATCTTCTTTGTATGTGGATGTTGGTGCGTAGACAATGAAGATAGAAATTGCTGGCAGGGGCCACATCTCTTCAAGTGTAATCGTCCTATTCGGTTTGTTAGGCATTCAAATGAATCAATGTTGACGGCCATGTTCGTGTTGACAAGGGCACCAACACCACCGACGCCTCTTTCGTCACATGTTCCAAGGAACAATTCTTCTCCGTGTCAAATACAGCATGATGCAACTGACGCCTCCTCGTCTCAGTTCAGACCAATGATGTCGTACTTGATCTTTTGTGCCTGCACCATCAGATCCTCAATATATGCTTCCGATGCCAGCGTACGTGCATTGAAAGTACAGACAGTCATTTTAGTCTATGCGGCCACTTGTGATTTACCTTCAAAATTACCGCTTAAATATTCTACCCACCCTCTGAGAGAGCCCCACAAAGTAATGAGAATATAGCGCCCCTTGAGCAGAGCCTGGCAAGCTGTCCGAGCGCGTGTTCAATATGCCAAATCCAGTAACAGAAATATGTGTTTTCCTGACCCCGAAAGAGCCCTACGGGTAGCAGGTGAAAGGCAAATAAGCAGTGCCTATAAAATTTATGGCTGTCTAGACTGCCAAATGAAGAAGGACGCAAATGACTGTCGTTACTGGTATCCAGGCATATCAAAAATACGACCACGGGTAGCTTGCCGAAGGGCTCTGCCGTGTATGATGGGATATCTCATAGTCACTGCCTCTAATCTCATGCACTAATTGATGAATCGTGACGGTGGCTTTAACGTGCGTCGGGAGCCAGACTTATGATCAGCTCTTCTGCTGGGTGGAGCTCTGATGAGGCCGGAAGAGTCTGAATGTGAAAAATGATGGCCCTTATAGTGGGGGTCTCCTCTGGCTTCTTGTGAGGCTCTGCAAGGCTTAGCGCTTGAAAACAGCATGGTATTGGACTAAAAAGAGACATGTGGACCTATGGAATAGAGTTGAGTATCCTGACACCCCTCAAATACATGATCATGAATCTTTTTGATAAAGGGCAAAAAGTACAAAATGGAGTAGGAAAGCCTCTTCAACAAGTAGTGCTGGAAAAAACTAGGCAGCTACCATGTAAAAAATAAATTGGACCTCTGTTTAACACCATGTACACAAAAAATCCCAGATCAAAATGAATATCAACATCAGGGCTTGAATCCATAAAATATGTTGAAGAAAATATAGGGAAAAACCCTCACGACATTGAAGCTAAAAGGCATCTTCAAAAGATGAAACACCACTAACAAAAACTAGAAGCAAAAGATAAACATATGGGACTAAAGAAACTAAAAAAGCTTCTGTACCTCAAAAGAAACAGTGACCAAGGTAAAAAAGACAGTTCACAGAATGGGAAAGAATATTCACCCAATACCCATCTGATAAGGGTTAATAGCCAGGATATCAGGCACTGGTACACTTTTACAAGAAGAAACAGCCAACTCCATCAAAAAATGGGGAGAAGAAATGAACAGAAACTTGACAAGGAAGAAATTTAAATGGCTAAAAAGGCATAAGGAAAAAAACGCATTATCACTAACCATCAGAGAGATGCAAAATCAAAACAACAAGGAGATATCATCTCACACCACAGAGACTGGCACATATCCAAAAGAGCAAAGACAACAAATGCTGGCGTGGATGCAGGGAGAAAGGGACTCTCATCCATTGATGGTAGGAATGTTGACTGGTACAGCCTTTTGGAAATAGATGGACATTCCTCCATAGAAACTGAGCTCCCATTTGACCCAGCCATACCTCTCCTGGGAATATACCCTGGGAGGCCAAAAACACACAGAGCAACACTGTCTGCACTTTTATCTTCATAGAAGCACTATTCACAATAGCCAGAATCTGGGAAACAACCAGAGTGCCCAGAACTGATGACTGGATAAAGAATGTGGTACATCTACACAATGGAATACTACGCAGTGTTAGGAATAACAAAGTTATGAAATTTGCCTATAAATGGATGGACATGGAGAGGAAAATGCTGAGTGAAATTAGCCAGAGGGAAAGGACAGATATAGAATGACTGCATTTATTTGCAGGATATAAAAAATAGCATGATACCAGTATCCAAGGCCAGGCAAAACATGGGTCAGGAGGTCTAGCAGTGGGTAGAACCTTCTGCAAATGTGTGGGAGTCAGAGGTTAGACAGTACAGAGAAAGTGAACAGTGTACTCAGTAATTATTGTAAATGATAATACCAGCGTAGAACTGAGCATTGAAAGTAGCAAAAGGATGTATACGATGATAACCTCTAAATGTATGTGTTGCAAGTCACAGTGTAAGAGGAGAGAGAGAGAGAGAGAGAGAGAGAGAGAGAGAGAGAGAGAGTGAAAATTGCCTGCTATGAGATGTGAGGCTGGGGAGGGGGAGAAATCAGGGGACATTGGTGGTGGGAAATGGGCACTGGTGGAGGGATGGGTGCTGGAACACTGTATGACTGAAACCCAAAGATGAACACTTTTGTAACTGCATATCTCACGGTGGTATAATAAAAAATAATTTAAAAAAAAGAACGCATTTTCCAGAAGGTTCAGCCACGTGCCGGGGGCCTGGTTCACTACACCTACCCGTCGCCTAGGACCATCCTTTCTGTTCCACCTTGCTTGACTGTCCCCGTTGCAAGGGCCCAGCCTGGCCAGACTCATATGCCAGCTATCAACCCCCCTTAGCAGGAAGAGGGGAGAAGGCCCCGGGCACCCACGGCTCTGCAGCCTCTGACCCAGGGGTGGGGGTGGCTGTTCCCCACAGCCTTGCTGCAGAGTAGTGTTGGGCTGGCAGAGCTGCTGGTACTCACAGCTGCCACGTGGTGCCTAGCTGGGGGCATGTCCTGACACACAGGCGCCAAGAGAGATGCTGCCCGGCTTTGAGAGGGCGCGCCTGGGCAGGTACCCAGCCAAGGCTCACGTGCCCAGCAGGCACCCAACAGGGGCTCATGTTCACGCGCCATCATCGGGGCCACACGCACAACTGCAGCTCCTCACGCCTTTTTGGGGGTCACACCCAGTGACACTCAGGAGTTACCCCTGGCTCTGTACTCAGGTCTCCTGGCGGTGCTCAGGGGACCGTATGGGATGTCGGGGATCAAACCCAAGTTGGCTGCGCAAACAAACGCCCCCTCCTGCTATGGCTCCAGCCCCCTCCCTCACACTTCCACAGAAGTATGTGCCCGAGACCGGCCTCAGCTGGCTGCCGGGAACTCACCTGCCCCTGCCCTTCCCCGCGGCAGCCACGGGGGCCCGGGAAGATGCAGGACACGGAGGCACTGCCCAGAAGGGCCACAGTGACCGGGATCACTCGGATTCTCGCAAAGAGGAACCACTTCCCACCTGCTGAGACCCGGGGCCTCAGAAAGTTCCACTTTCTTGAAGCACAAGCAGCTCATTTACCAAAATGGGGGAGGGGGGAGTCTGGGGGTCTTTCCTGGAGGCACGGGGCAGAGGCACTTGACACCTAAATGGCGGCCCAGAACGGCCAGCCCTCTCTGCTCCCCGGATAACAACAGCGGAGACGAGCAGCAGGTGAGACTTTGCAAGAGGCAAGGGTCTTGCTTATGCTTCACAGGCTTTGAAATGCTATAAAATTGTTTTGGTCTTTCAATAGTTTTTTTTTTTCCAGATTAAATTATGCTGTTTTAACTGGAAACACCGGCGCGAGACGCTTTCTTTCTGTTGGGTGGGGCACGTTGGAATCGTTTGAAAATCAAAGTCTGATTTCTCCAACATCACCTGCTGACTCGCTTTATGCTGGCGCTACCACCCGTAACTCAAATTGGCCTTCCCACAACCTGGGATCGAGAAGCCTGACAATGCTGACAATCACAGGACTAGTGCTACTGGGTAAAACCATTTCATCTGCAATTTATTCTGACAGACTCCACTACATTTTTAAGTGCAATTAAATCCTAAGAATTTGCCCAGAAAAAATATCTATCACATTAGAAAAAAAAAATTTAAGGTGAATAAAGAGAAAAAGGAAAAAAACAGTTGAATTGAACAACTAATTACTAACTGCTTTTGCAGAAGCGGGAAAGAAATGTGTTTTTCCCGAGCAGACAGGCCGCCTCTCCGGATCCGAGGAGCGCGGGCAGTATAGCTGCACCTCCAAGGGAAAACTTGATGACCACAGTGGGAAGAGGGACAGGCACTTGCGACTGCCTCCCACCCTGGGCCTGCTCCTCACCGGATCCGCTCGGCAAGGCGGCAGAGCCGGGAGCCAGGGCGCGGCTCTCTTTCCTGCCCCAGCACTGAGTCCAGAGACCCGCCACCCACCCACGCAGGAGGCCCTGCAGCACCTCTGCCTGAGTGTGGGTCTCAAAGAGCAGAACAAGAGGGTGGGGGGTCCCACTCCCGACAGTGTGGCCATTCCACCATGAAACGCTTCTTCACGGGCCCTTGGGGCCCCCTTAGGAGATTAGACTCCAAGGGTCGTTTTGTATCTGATGGTGTGGACACTGGATGAAAGACACTTCTTGACCCTCTGCGATTCCTTAACTGGGCGGGGTGCTGCTGGCCTGCCTTACGACACTCGCCACGGTCAGCTCGGACAGAATACAGGACCCGCGGAACTGCCGCAGGTCCCCTTCGGATGCCGCCCTCCTCCACCTCATTGGCTGCTTGTGCCCCGTGGGAAAGCCCCGTGGGAAAAGCTCCCGTGGGGAAAGGCCCCTGGGGAAAGGACCGCCGGGTCCACAAGCAACTCGGAACATCCTCTGGAGTCACGAGGAAATGGCAGATGCTTCACGCGTTCCCACGCGTGGCAGAAAGTCTGGGCAAAATGCTTCCTCGGGCCCTTGACGCAGTCGGGTTCCTCAGAAGCCAGCATGGCGGTCCCAATCGGAAGGGACGGGCGCCAGGCCTGCTCGGCCCGTGCGGCCGGGCTCACCTGCATGGTTTCCGGAGCCTGGGGCCGTGAGAGCTCAGTCGAGTGCAGGTGTCTATGCTCCAAAGGTCAGAGATGAAGGGCAGGCTTGCAGGCAGGGGGTGCAGATGTGGTCAGCGCCCGGCGCCTGACAAGGGGCAGAACGGGGGCCAGCAGGAGGCAGAATATGAGCCACACACTTGGCGGACACTATCGGGACACGTGGTGACTCCCGGGTTCTCCAGCCAAGGGGGTGCTCCTGGAGCACCCCTAGAATGGAGCTCCCACTACCGCAGCCGGATTTGGTTTCTCTTTTCGGTTCCCCAGCACTGCACGAGCTGTTTTCTCGAGCTCTGAGAGCCAATCCAGAGCATCACAAAGTCTTGGGCAGCAAAGGGAACCCAAGCCCCTGATTCAGGAGGGATGCCCCCACCACAATCCACTCTCAGATAACCTCTGGGGAGGTGGGAAAGAGAGGAAGCTAAGAAGTTTCTCAAACAGCTTGAAAAGAAAGTCAGGACAATGGTGGCCTGGCAGCCCTCCAGCCCGGCCCCCGCCCCCGCTCCATCCTGAGTTTTGCTCCCGACTCCTTCCTCAGATGAGCCCACCCCTCCTCTTGGTTCTGAGGGGGCTCTAATCCTGCAGCACAGGACCAGTGCTGGGGGCCGCACTCTGCTTCCCCCCCCCCACAGAAAGATGGCCCCAAGAAAGGCTGTCCCGCAGAACCAGGAGGCTTCTGGAGACAGGAATGCCTGATTGGGTTAATTGGCTCCAAGTGGCAGAAAGGCTACCTTCCTACTGAAATCTACATGCTAAACGCTGCTCCTGGAGTCCTGAGAGCTTATTTTCATCATCTTCATTTCTTCCTGCTCATCTAATTGCTCCTCTCCCGCGCCCTGATGAGCGGGGGAGGGGGCTCTGCACGTCATCCTTATCTTGTTCCTTTAATCATGGTCATGGGCCTTAAGGAACCTGTCATCCTCTCAGAACCTTGTCCCTGATGGCAAGTGGAATGGGCACCCCTCCCGCCTAGGGAGCCTTTCTCCAGGGCAGCCTGGAATCACAGGCTGGCCTGGGGGCCACCTTCAGGCCGAGGCCCCAACAAGCCTCCTGTGGCCTTGTCCCAGCCTCCAGTGCTATTGCTCCAGCATCTCTGGTTTGTCTAATTTCTTAGGCAAATCAGGACTCCCCAAGCAGGCGACTGTGGATTTCGGGTCTGCCTTTGTTTTGTTCTTCCCTCATTCCCCCCATGGTTCCGCTCATTTCTTTTTTTTTTCTTTTTGGGTCACACTCGGGCAATGCTCAGAGGTTACTCCTGGCTCTGCACTCATGAATTACTCCTGATGGTGCTCTGGGACCATACGGCAAACGCTCTACCTGCTGGACTATGGCTCCGGCCCGCTCGTTTTTAACTTATGGTTCTGTTCAACTGCAAGAGCTGTGCTTTGTTTGAAAGGCCCTGGGGATGGTCCGGGCCTCTCCCCCAGAAGCTTCTGCCCCTGCTGACAACAGCGGCCTGCCTGCGTCCTCTCCTTCCTGCTGGCCGAGCTGTAGTGCAACTGGGAAGGTGGTGTGGGGTGGGTGCAATGTATGGGGCTGCCAGAGTGCCCTAGTCAGGGCCCCGGATGCCCCATGATCTGCCTTTCCCTGGAAGGGGCAACAGGCCTGCGTGCCTGCCCCATGCGGAGACTGTCCCTGGGGCACGGAGTGGGGGGCTGCTGGGGGAGCCTCCAGGCACCCTTGGTGGTGGAGGGAGAAGCTGGTAGGCGGGAGCTCTGAACCAGGGTGGCTAGAAAGTAGCTGGAGCTGGGAGCAGAGCTCGAGGACGTGGCTGCTCCAGCCGGGAGAGTGCCGGAGAAGTGGGCCGCGGCGGCTCCCAGGCCTGGGAGCAGGCCCGTGTGGCAACAGGGCCCTGGAGGTGACGGGGACAGGCAGAGTGCAGGAAGCATTCAGACACGCTCCCAAAGCCAAGCTGCCCCTTCCTGCCCACTCTCCGCACTAACAGCCTCCGGCCCGGCTAGCAGGAGCCCCCCAGCTGCAGGCTCCACCACTCCTGGAGGCACCTCCGTCAGAAGCCCCCACCTGCCTCCCCGAAACCAGTCCCCGAACTGCCAGATCCAAACTTCAACTTAATAAAACAGCAGATCCCATCAATGGCACATGGGGCAAACCCCTAACTGTGCTAGACCCGCGCTTGCTTTGACAACCCAGAACCAAATTATTTTTAAAAAAGAGAGAGAGAGAAAAAAAAAGAAAAAAAAAACTACTTTTAAACACCTGCTTGCTTTACACACCGACTGCCAAGGGAAGAGATTAATTTTTTATTGGTAAGAACAGAACTCACTCTCTAAATAACAAAGGGCCAAGCGGTGTTCTTCTGAAGAGCTGCTTCTGTTCTGACGGCACAACGCTGCCCCCAGAAACGCAGAGAGGGGACCCCCACCGGCTCTCCCCACAGAAACGCATCCCGCACCTCACCGCTTTGAATCAGCCTGCCATGGGGCCGAGGCATCTCGGGACCGCCGCTCCCGACATGGCCGGCGGCCGCCCAGCTTTGCCCAAGCCCTGTGATTCAACACACTCTAATTTGGCCCTGAAGTTCTGTGGAGCTGAGATACTCCTGGTTCTGATCTTTCTCTCAGCATGGCCCGATTTCTCTCAGCTGTTGGGATTTTTTTTGGGGGTCGTTTTTCTACAAGGTGAGATGATCGATTTTCAAGCCGAGGGAGAGCGAGTTGGGCGGCATTTGTTCCTAAGAGGGCTCCCGTGGCTAGACACAGGGGAGCTGGAAATAGGTTTCAAAATTCAGATCCACAGTTGGGTGGGGGTTGCTGCCCGGGAAGCTTCAGGGCCCAGAGCCCCGTCCAAGAGGGAGCTGGTGCCTGCAAACATTGGTGACCCCGCCCCCCGCGAGCAGAGCCTGGGCCTGCGCGCCTCAAGCCGTACCCATGGAAATTGCGGTAGAAAAGGGTAGGAGGTTCAAGGCTGTGCTGTGTGAGTCAGCTGCGGAACCGGGCCTGGAAACGCCGCGGTTCCCAATGAGCCGGCGAAAGTCTGTCGAAGTATTGAGCCCCTATTGAGGACTGTGGGAGCTTGCGCAGCTCAATGGATTGTGTTGGGTCCCTCACACTCGCCTTTAAAAGAGTCCATGGCACCGACGAAACTCCAATAAAAGGGCCTCTCTAATTGCTTTCTGACTTTCTATGAAACTTTCTAAGCTATCCTGACATCCTCGAATACAAGACGCATGAAATAGTGGGGAAAGGCGGTGCGGGTGAGCGCTTCTCAGCACGGCGGGAGGTGGGGGTCCCTGCGGGAGGGGACGTGGGGGCGGGTGAACAGTCTGGGCTCAGGGAAAGAAAAATATGAGCCTTCTCTTTGTGTGAAGACAAACAGCCCAGTGCAGGGAGGTCGGGCCGGGGTCACGCGCTCCTCCGAGCTGCAGCTGCCTGCCTGGGTGGGGGTCCGGCGGCCCCCCAGTCACATCAGCATTCCCAGGCGCCGTCTGCCCTGTCCCCACCCGACCCTGGCCCCATCCTCAGCTGCCCCCATCCTGGGGTGGCCAGTGCAGGGCGAGCGAGGTAAGCAGGGGCCTGTGGCCGCCCCCGGGGGAAGGGCGCACAGCTGCCACCGGCTTCCCCTTTCCAGGTCTCCCCACCGGGCCAGCCAGGGGCCCATCCGGCTCCACAGGCCCTGGGCCCAGAGGGTCAGAACGCGCTGCCCACTGGAGAGGGGCAGCCACCTGCCAAGGCCACCCATCACCCTCCCTCCCAGCGGCCTTACCAGGCTCCTGCAGGCCCGGGGGTCCTAAAGTGGGCAGTGAGCCGCTGCCCCCAGGGAGCCCCCCGGCGGCACCCACAACCTGGTGTCCAGGGCACCAGGCCTTGGGCAGGCCTGCGGGGTGCAAGCTCCAAGCCCTGGGCTGGCCCTGCCCCGTGTGTCCCTGGCATAACCCGAGGGCGGCGGAGGGCACAGGCGGGGTAGGGGGCCGATCAAAGGCCGGGAGGTGTGGCCGGCCTGGCATGAAAGGGTCTTTATCCAGACGAGCTCTGCCTCCACCCTCCGCCCCTCCGAGGCCCTAATTAGGGCCGCCCACTAATGTGACTAATGGGGGCTAACCGCTCCCCAGGCTGGGGAAGAGGCTGAGACCCTGGCCCTCCGGAGTCAGGCCAGGCCGGGTGGTCGGCCTGGCCCCCGCTTGTTCATCTGAGGCCCCGCGGGCGGGCTGGGTTTATGTAAGCCGGTGGGCCTGGGGCCCGGCCGGATTTGGGGGCTTCTTTTCGCACGGTTCCCATTGTCCGGCCTTTGGACCTGAGCCCTGAGCCCCCGGGCCCTCCCTCCGGTGCCGGCGCCCGCGGGACGAGCCCGGGGCAGGCCTGGGGGTGCGGCGCTGGAGAGGGCGGTCAGGAAGGTCGGGCCAGGTCAGCTGCGGGTCGCCCACCGAGGACAGTGGCTGCGGATGGTGGTGCCAGGGCGGGCTGCGGTGACCCTGAGCCCCTGACCCCGCCTCAGCACCCCCCATGGCCTGGCCTGGGAGCCCGGCGGATTCCCACGTTGGCGGCCGCTTGGGTGGTCTCCCGAGGGGCGGCCTGGGAGCGAGCGGGCGTGTGCGCGCGCGGAGCAGCTGCTGCGCCGCTTCCCAGGTCTCCGGGGCCGGTGACCCGCGCCCTGAGGCTCCGGGGACGCCCCCTCAACCCTGCCGTGCGACCCCCACACCTCTGTGGCACCGGGGAGGGGGCGGCACTCAGGGTCCCAGCCCCAAGCCCCCTGTTCCCTGCCCAACGGGGTTCCCCGGCCGGCCCGCAGCTTGCAGAGCTGGACGCCGCGGGGACCCGGCGCACGGCAGAGGCGCCCCCAGCCCGGGCAAGCGCGGGGCCTTGGTCAGGGCGTCCGTGTGGGGCGCGGGTCGGGGCTCAGGGGCGCACCGGGACCCCCGGCAGCTGCGCAACGAGGCGGTGCGAGCGCGGGGCCGGCCCAGGCCTGCGTGTGGGTCCCAGCGCAGGCGGCGTGAAAGCTGTACGGAGCGGTGGCCCTCCCCATTGCCTTTTATTATTATTAATTATTATTATTATTCTTTTTTAATTTTTTGGCTTTTTGTTTTAAAGTCTGGATTTTTTTTTTAATTTCCCTACATAGAACACGCATCCTGTGGACGGCTCGGAAGACGCGGAGAGGACATTTTCAGTGGCGAGAAAGCAGAAGGTCGTTTTTAAATAATATTTTTTGTTAGGGAGGGAGGGGGCCAGAACTTGATCCCATTCAAAATCTGTAAATTTCTTTCGAGATTTAAAAGCCGTATTTTGTACGTGTTTCAACCTAAAACAAATTCGAAGTGATTTTTATTTAAAAAGCGAAAGCCAAAGAGAACAGAAGCGTCCAGGAAGAACCCGAGAGCCGCCCTGGTCCAGCCCCCCCCCCCCCCCGCGCGGGCAGGGCCGCCCCCACCCCCAGATGGCTCCAAGGCCGGACTGCAGCCGGGGAGCCCTGACTTGCTGCGGATTCCTTCCTTTCTTCCTTCCTTCCTTCCTTCCTCCTCCTCCTTCCTTCCTTCCTTCCCTCCGCCGCCCGAGAATTGCAGGGGAAGGAGGCCGTTCCAGCCTCACCGTTTTTTAATCTGCTTATTGAACACAGATAAAATTAGAAGCGGCTTCCACTGGAGAGAGAAGCTGCTCAGAAGAGTCGCCCTTTCCCCCAGCCCCGAAGGAAAATCGATGGTTGAGCTGCGTAGAAAATGGCCCTTCGTGGAGCAAACCCAGCGGCCTTGGGGTTTGTTTAACCAATGGGTTCAATGTCACGAACTCCTGTGGTTGTGGGGGAATCTGTTTTTAGACGAATCTTGCGTTTGTTCTGAAATGCCTTTCCCAGCGATCCTGTGCCGAGAGGCGCAGGCACGGAGGAAAAACAAAGTGTGTGCTCTGGAAAATCATTTTTTCCCCCCCCGACAAAGAATTAAAAAAAAAAAAAAAAATACCTGGCTGGTGCTTTCCAAGAACAAGCCTTGGCCGGGCCAGGCGCACCTTGTTGGCACTGGACTCCGGAAGCAGAGAGGCACAGCTGGGAATGACAGGGACAGCCTGTGGGTGGGTCCCGGGTGGGGGGGCTCTCTCCTGACCCCGCCTCACAGTGCTGTAAGAAGCATAGCAGGAAACGGGCTGGGGTGCAGGTGCGCAAAGCCCCCGCCCCACACCGGTCTGACTACTCTTCTCGGCTTTGCTGTGGACCCTGTGGGTCACTTAGCAAGCACACGCCGCAGCCGTGGGTGCTGTCCTCTGGGGAGAGTCCAGGCTCTGCAAGGCCACGGGCATCCAGACCCTGCCAAGGCGGGTCTTGAGCACCCTCCGGCCCTGGGAGACCTGCTTTGTGGCTCGCTGTGTGCAGACTTCGCTGAACCATTGTGTCGTTTCTGGGTTTGCTTTGTTCTGGTTTTCAGGCAAAAACAAAGGTCCCTCCTCTGGCACCTGGGCGGCCAGCGCCCACCGGAAGCGCAGTCTGCCAGGCGGGAGGAGGATGTGGCTCCAGCCCGTGCGCCAGCTCACTCTGTGTTTGTGTGTTGCCGGGGAAGGTTTGGCGCTGCCGGGCACTGCCCAGACCAGAGGCCCGAGCCCAGGGAAGGGGAGCTGGCGATCCCTGTGCCGTGGAACCCAATCTCCCCAGAATTAACCCCAAACTCATTCTGGGGAGGCAAACAGACAACCCCCTTGACCTAAACACCCCCAAATGTCTACGGTATCTCCCAGCCGGGCAGCTGCCTTCTCTGGCCACCGCCAGCCCTGCAGCAGCGAGACGGGCAGAGCAGGGACCATGCTGGAGTGCCCGCTGGGGACAGAGACCAGCAGAGGAGCTGGGCCCTGTGTACCCGCTGGCCATTCCGGGGCTGGCTTCAGGCGCCCAGGGGTTTGCAGTGACCGCAGAGTACGGCCAGCGTTGCCCGCTGAGTGAATCTCATCAGCCACCCCTTTGTCAGCAGCTGCTGCTGTCAGGAAGGACCCCACCTGCCCCCCGACACCCCATTTTTCCCCAGTCGCCTCCTCTGTCACCAACACCAGCTGGGAGCTGAAGGCGTTTCTGTCCCCTCTCTCTTCCTCATGCTCAGGGGGCTTCAGTACCTGTCAGAACAAGACAGCCCCAGGGCCAAAGCAATAGTACAGAGGGGGAGGGCATTTGCCTTTGCTAGAAGCAAGCCTGGGTTTAATCCCCGGCATCCTATATGGTTCCCTGAGCACCGCCAGGAGTAATTCCTGAGTGCAGAGCCAGGAGTAACCCCTGAGTATCTCACACCCCATCCAGGGGTGCCACCACAGCCGATCGGGCGCGCAGGAACGGGTCTGGCCTGGCTTCTGTCCTGTGCCGACACTGGTGCTCTTGTTCAGGGGAACAAAGGCCCGAGGCCCTGAAGTACAGAGAGCAGCTGAAAGCAGCAGCCGTGAGAGGCGCTGACCGTGGCCAGGGGAGACCCGCTGGCCGGCACCATGCAAGCAGCCTTGGATCACGGAGGTGGCGCATGTGCGCACGCGTGGAACCCGCGGAGTTTGTGCTGGGCGGAGGCTACAGCTGTTCTTCCTCAAGGAGCCTCCTGCCCAAACCACTCCACCCACTCCCACTGCGTGGGTATAGGGGTGCGGATTGTGTCCCGCCGGCCCCACAGCTGTGACTGCGCCCCACTGCCAGCCCCTGAGGCAGACCATCCCATGGGCAGGCAAGCCGGACACCTCCCTTCTGGAAGCTTCTTCCGGAGAATGGGGGTGTCTCATACGCACACGCCGTGGTCACAGTGAGGGCTGGAAGAGGGGTTTGTCTCGGTGTGGGTCCCAAGCCCCACACAGCACCCAGGAACAATCTCCTGCTTCAGCACCTAAGAGCAGTGTAAGTGGCGCCCTCGTCCCACTGGGCAGACGGGAGATGGGTGTGACCGCGACTCTCCCACAGGCTGATGGCCCAGCACCCTGGGCAGCTCCCCGCGCTGCACCCAGACATCTGCACCCAGCTGCCCGTCCCTACTGCGCCCTGGGCCAGTTTGTTTCCTCTGCGAGGACCCTTGAGGGCAAAACCTCCACGTCCTGCCCCTCCCCACGCCCCTATCCCTCAGGCCCGCCCCAACACACATGACTGCCTGCCTTCCCTGCCCACACATGCGTGTGCAGACAGCTGCACACGCAGGTATGCAGGAGTGCATATACACTGCATGTATGTGCTTGTAAATGCACCCATGTAAATAAATGTGCCTATGCACACATAAGCACAACCACATGCAATGAACACACCCATACACACAAACACGCACATAAATATAACCACTCACATGTGCACGTACACACCCACATGCAATAAATACACCTATACACACATAAACACACACCCCACATGCAATACACGTAAACACACCTGCACACATGCATATAAATATACCCACTCACACGTGCACATAAACATACACCATGTGTCTACATACAACCAGCACATGTGCAAACATGTGTGCACATAAACACATGCATGTGCACAGACTGTATCTGTGAAAGCATTGCTCACAAACATGCTCTACACATACACGTGCATCAAACATGGACTAGTGCACACATGCATGTAGATAGAGCACACATGCCTATACATATGAACAAATGCTCAAAACACCCATAAACACACCTGCGCACACACGTGCATGTAAGCATCCCATAAACACACTTCTGCACACATACACACATGCACATAAAAACCTATAAACATACCTGTGCACGCACATATACACACATGCAAGTAAACAGCCATAAACAAACTTACGCACACATACAAACATGCACATAAATAGCCATAAACACCTGTACACACATGTGCATGTAAACAGTCCATAAACACACCTGTGCATAATACACAGGTACATGTAAACAGCCCATAAACACCTGTGCACACACATACACACGTGTGCACCTAAAGAGTCCATAAACATCTGTGCACACACAAATACACACATGTGCATGTAAACAGCACATAAACACAACCTATACACACACATACACACATGCATGTAAACAGTCAATAAACACTCCTCTACACACATACACATGTGCACATAAACAGACCATAAACACACCTGTGAACACACATAAACTTGATCACTTCACTTGATCAATTGAATCCCGTTATACATCGATTTGCTCAAGCGGTGCCAGTAACATTTCCATTGGACCCTATCACGTGCCAATGTAGCCCAATGGCATCTGGTTGATTCGGGAATATCAAGAGCCTCAAACCGTTCCTTCAGGGTCTTGACAAGGAAGTCTGACCATCTTGTAGGTGGGCGGCCACGTGATCTTTTGACATCCTATGGGATCACTTGATCACTTGATCACTTGAATCCCATTATTCATTGATTTGCTCGAGCGGGCACCAGTAACATTTCCATTGGACCCTATCACGTGCCGATGTAGCCCAATGGCATCTGGTTGATTCAGGAATATGAAGAGCCTCAAACCGTTCCTTCAGGGTCTTTACAAGGAAGTCTGACCATCTTGTAGGTGGGCGGCCACGTGATCTTTTGACATCCCGTGGGATCCAGTCGGTAATGGCTCTAGTCCAGTGGTTGTCTCCAAATCGCATTACATGTCCAGCCCATCTGATTTTCGATGCTTTGGCAAACGAGACAGCATCCCTGATTCTGGAATAGCGACAGAGGTCAGAACTCCGGATTCCTTCTCTCACTTGAGTGAGACGTGATATTCCAAGCATAGCTCTTTCGATTCCTCTCTGGGAGACACGAATAGCATTCTCATCCTGCTTTCGTAGGGCCCAGGTCTCTGAGGCGTATGTCAATGCAGGGAGAACGGTGGAGTCAAAAAGATGTGCCCGGAGCCGGAGGTTCTTTGTCCTTTTAGCTATGTCTCTCATGCCTTTGAAGGCATTCCATGCCACTCTCTTCCTCCTGCGCAGCTCAGGTTTTAGGTCGTTCATCATGTTGATTTCTCAACCTAGGTACACATAACTGCTGCATTCAGAGATGTTTGTTCCATTGAGAGTGAATGGGGCCTCTGGAACTAGTTCATTCTTCATAAACATAGTTTTCTTTAGATTCAGCTGTAGACCTATCTTTCCACATTCTCGGTCAAAGTCAGCCAGCATTTGTGCCGCTTGGCTAATGTTTGGTGTTATTAGGATGAAGTCATCAGCGAAGCGGAGGTGGTGTCGTTGCCGACCATCTATCTTCACTCCCATTCCTTCCCATTCTAATTGTTGTATGATGTTCTCGAGGGTGGCTCTGAAGAGTTTTGGTGAAATGGTATCACCCTGCCGAACCCCTCTTTTGACATCAATGATCACTTCTTTGTAGAATGGTGAGATCCTGGTAGTGAATCCGTAATACAGCTCCACGAAGGATCTTGATGTATGAACACATGCACTTAAGCAGCCCACATACATACATATGTGCACATAGCCACACATATACCTACACACATGTTCATATGTGCACATAAACGCCCATACACACCTATGCAGACACTTGCACCGACAGTCCACACACATGCCTAGGGCACACACATGTTCACACGTGCATGCAGACAGCACTCATGTACACATGTGCATAAACACACATACTTTGCACGTACACACCCACACGCCAACAGAGCTTATTCACATAAACGCACAGATTCATCCACCAATATATGAACATGCTGCATACATACACGTGTGCCCACACACCTCTGTGCTCATGTATGATCATGTGTTTGTGCACACACACACCTTATGCTCACAAATAATCATGTACTTGTGCAAACATACTCTTGAGCATGTTCACTTGTGTGCACACAGACACACATGGCACTGTGTGCAGACACATATTGTGCACACACGAAGCCACAGACACACCCATGCAACAATGCCTGTGTTCCATAAGCATGCACACCCACATGAACACGTGTGCTCACATGTGTAGTTGTCTGCACATGCTTCTCAGTACACGTGTACTTGAGAATCCACATACATGTACACTGGCACATGGACCCGCAAACGTGTGTGCACACATGCGTGTATGCTCAACACACACTCCGAGACACGGCGAGGAGGCTGGCCCAGCAGCTGCAGCCACCATGTTTCCCTCACGGCTACACGGGAGAAACAGAGGCAGCAGGGGCTTCCTCGGTCCCCGCCCAGGACCGCAGCTGGCAGCGCTGACCCCAGCCTGCCCTGAGGAGCAGCCCCCGGGCAGCTTCTCCAGCCTGCCACAGGCCATGGCCGGCTTCACGGGACCCTGCTGACCCTCTTGAAGGCTCTGCCCACCTGTTCCTCTCTCCCCGGGCCCCAGCGAGACGGAGCAGAGGTGTCCGCCCACGCAGTCCCCTGTGAGGTCATCTGGCCTGGGTGACAGGGCACATGTCCCCGAGGGGTAAACCCCCAGAGGGGAACCCGTCATGGGGACTGGGACACAGCTGCACGGAATGACCCCAGCGAGGGTCCAGGTGCACAGATGGGCTGGACAGTGGCCTGCCCTGGCCCCCTGTGACTTGGCAATGGGCACATCAGGAACCGGACGGAGGGGTGGGATGGGCCCAGGCAACTGGGGCGACCGAGCTCCGTCACGGCGACACAGCTGCTCCACGGTCACGGGGCCACGGGCTCACTGACGCTGGGGTCCCAGCACCTCCACCCTGCAGCCCCTGTGAGTGGGTGGTCTCTCTCTCGTGCCTTTTGGGGCCTGGCACATGGTCCTGCACATGAGGGGCAGGCGCACACCTGTCCACATGTGGGATGTCTCTGGGAGCTGCCCTCGACACCACAGTGACGGAGACACTGCACAGCCCCCCACGCCCCTCACACCCGTGGCAGGTGGAGGCGGGGTCAGGGCAGGTGAGCAGAGCCCTGTGAGGATAAGACACTATTGGTGTCCTCTGGGAAGCCACAGGAGGGCAGGGCCACCTGGGGCTGGATCCCAGCATGGCACAGGGCGGCCACAGCTCAGTCCCCTCTGAGTGAGGGGGCTCAGCTCTCAAGGCACCCTTCACGCTTTCCTGCCACTGTGCAAAGGGCAGGGACACTAACGGGGGGGCAGGCGCTGGAGCCCACTGATCCCCAAAGACAACAGGCTGGGCCCCCAGTTCCAGGACTACACCCCCGGCTTCCCGTTTCGTCCCCTCTGCCCTCAGTGGCACTAAGATAGGGTGAGTGTCCGCCGCTGGGACCGGCTTAGCAGTACAAGGCCGCTGCCGCCCTCCCAGACGGTGCTGCCCAGACAGACGCAGTGTCCGCCGCTGGGACCGGCTTAGCAGTACAAGGCCGCTGCCGCCCTCCCAGACGGTGCTGCCCAGACAGACGCTGCCCCAGCAGCCCCGTTCCCAAGGCCCCAGGGCATCACGGAGTGCAGCGGAGATCGGGAACAAACACGCGAGTCTCTCCATGCCGAAGCGAGCCCAGAGTGTCGCCTCCCAGGGCGGGGCTATGTGGTGACACGTGTGGCTCCCAGCTCAGCTCAGCGCTCAGTGGGGTCCGGGCTCCCCAACCTGCGGCCTGGTGTCACACAGCTGAGGAGCTGGGCCTGGGGGTCCCGAGGACCCCACTGACTGCTGACGGCTGCTTTCACGCCGCACTGAGGGGCCACACCCAGCTCCCAAGTCCCGGCTTCTTCCCTCGTGTGCCCAACTCCTGCTCTCCGTCTGCAGCCGAGCAGCGGACACACGGGGCTGGCGGGAGCTGGGGGGGTCCTTGCCCCAACAGGGGACTCTGCCACCTTCTAGAAGAGCCCAACAGGGAAAAGACGCAAACTCGGACAGGGGTGAAGGGGCGTAAGGCCCCAGTGCCCGGCCAGCTCACATCCTGCTCCCCACCCCGCGACCCAGGGACCTTCACTCCCAGACCTCAGTTTCTTCATCTGTAAAATGGGGCTGATGGAGGCGCCCCTCCTGGGCCCCTCTGGCGCCGTGCTCCAGCCACCCTGCTGTCCCCTGTGCAGACTGATGTGTCCCTGCTGCCCTTGGCCTGTCCCTACTCTGCCCACAGGGGACAGGCTGGACCCTGGAGCTGCCTGTGCATTTCGGGGGCTGCCCTGTGACTCCACACTCAGCCTCCACTGTGTGCACCACTGGGCGGGAGTCCGCAGTCCGACCTGGCCACCGGGGACAGGGAGCTCTCTGCATGCCTGCCCGGCCCGACACGGCCTTGGGACAGCGCGGTCACAGTGCCTCCAGCCTCCACCCTGCGTCTAGGGTTCAGCATCAGAGCTGCCCGGGCAGAGAAGGGCCTAGACGAGAGGAAGAGAAATGTCCTGGGGACCCCCTGCCTTCCCCACACCCCTGCTCCCGGGGGCCCCACGGGACTTTTCCCACAATTCCCACCAGCCCTGACAGGGTCCCCAAGCTGGGAGCATCCCCCTCCCTCACACCAGAGCCCACCCACACCCCCCAAACACTTCGCTGGTGAAGGGGACAAAGGTCTCTTCTTGGTCCAGGATGGGGGACACGAGGCTCCCTGCACCTGGGGATGTGGGGGCCCAGCCCCGACCCGGCTGCCTCACCTGCCCCAGGCCACACAGACCGGCTCCTCGGCCTGCCCGTCCCCCGCAGAGTTGTACCCCGTCTTCCCGCTGGCTCCACAGCGTTGCCAGAGGCAGCCCCTGCCCAGGGCCCTCGACACCCCTCACAGTCCTCCCGGCGACTGCGGGGCTCTCTGGCGGGCTCTGCACTGGACTCGGGAAACAGCCAGGACGGAGCAGGGACAGCAGTGGCCAGGACCCCAGGACGAGGCTGCTGGTGACGGAGCCTTTGCTTCTCGGAGGAAACGCCAGCGAGAAGCTCCCGCGACTTGGCCTCCAGGGCAGCCCCTCAGAGATGATGCCGGTCCTCCTGCTGGCCAGGCCGCTGCCCTTGTGCCTCCCACCGCCCCTCGGCCCCCTGCACCGCGCCAAGCCACTGTCTCACTCCATGTCCAAGCCCCCAGTACCAACGCAGTGACAGATCCCTTTGGGTCAAAGGTTGCGCCTTTCCCACGCTGTCCACAACCATGTGCCCCCAGGTGTACTAGAGGAACCTGACAGCATCCTGTGGGCCACAGGAACGGGTCGGATCCGTCTCATGCAAAAGGGATGTCGGAATGGAGAGCAGAGGTTCAGGGTCCTACCTTGGCACTTGTGGGTTTGCTCGTGACCGGGCAGGCAGCAGGAGCGACGGGGGCTGCCCAGAGGACGACCCTCCACATCCCCTACTCAGCGTCCCAGCAAGGCCTGCGAAGGGTGCCGCGCCCAGGGCACGGAAGGACACGCTCTCTCTTGCCCACCATCCTGCCTAGCGAAGCCAGAAACCATCAAAAAGTAAAAATTCCACTTGGTAAACAAGATCGAATTATTTGATTGTGAAACCGGGGTCCATGGAATTTGAAATTATTTAATATGAAACAATATCATTTGAGAGGCTGGCCAGCCAAGGCCCCGGGGCCCGGCGGAGCCTCCCCCCGAGACGCTCAGCAGGCGGCCGCCGTGGCTGGCTCCGTGCTCCGTGCTTCGGCAGTGGCACTGCGGCGGCCGAGCGGGAGGCGAGGGACGGAGCAGCACAGCTCGGCTCCAATGTCCTGCAGCGCTGCGGTGTCGGGCTGAGCAACCCGGGGCCAGGGTCAGCCCAGGAAGCCAGCCTCCCAGGAATGTTCCAGAAGAGACGGTGATGGCGTCCAAGCCCAGCGCTGGCGGTGCTCCTGCCACCCAAACACACCCGAGCCTCCGTCCCCTGGGTGGAGGCGATGACAGGCTGGCCGTGGGGCTGGCGTCACCCAGGTGCGGCCCCGCGGTGTGTGTGAGTGTCATGGGACAGAGCCCAGGCAGGCGTGTGCAGGCCCTGTCACTCTCACCTGCAATGGGACAGGGCAGCCCCACGGACCCCTTGGACAATACCTCTGGACCCAAACTTGGGTGAGTTTAGCACAGCCTCAGAAACTGCACATTCTCCCTGCCTGGGGGTGCCCATGGGGGAGCAGCCGGTTGCTGGGAGCCCCTTCCGGCCTTCCAACAGTCCCAGGGGCTGGCGGGGCAGCGTGAGCCTTCCTTCTGCAAGACCACCTTGGGACGTCCCTGACTGCCTGCGCAGTGCCCGCGGGCCCTGGGACGCCGAGAGCTCAGCCAACTCTTGGCTCTTGGTCTCCCACTCCCTTGGCTGGTATCACTGGTGGGGCTCAGGAATGGGTGAGGAAGGAGAGCAGCAGGGGGCCCCTCAGCCCCTAGGGGCAATCCTGTGGGCTCTCGGGACTGCCACCCCCCCGCCCCTGCCCCTCCCGCCGTGCTGTGGCTGCCCCGTCGAGGCCAGCACTCTGCAGCTATTTCCTTGGTTTCGCAACTCTGGTGGTGACTAACACATGCCCGTTTGGAAAAGCTCTCCTGGTAAGAATTTAAGCTGGATTGTAAATACATAAAAGCCTCGTGTGAATGGAGTACAGGGCTTCTCAGGGGCTGTTTTGTAATCCCGAGGTCCCGAAAGGATGTGGAGCTCCATGAAGACAGAGAAGGCGCCCGTGCCGGAGCCGTCCGCGGGACCAGCCACCGTGACTATGGCGTGTGCACTGCCCTCAGCCCCTCGCCGCTGCCCGGCTTCCTGCATGGGTGCCACCCGCTGGGCTGGGGTGGCTAGAGCAGGGCTGGCAGAGGCCCCCAGGGTGGCGGGCAGCATGCCGCAGGACACCACAGCCCTCACTCACGCCCTGGCGGCGACACTCAGCAGAGTGGACCGGACACCGCCCCCGTCACACGGACTCCATCACCCCCGGCCTCATCCCGGGCGGCCTCTAGGTCCCCCGTCCTTCCCTCAATAGCCCTCTGGGTCTGTATCAGTGTAGACCCCAGGATCGGGCCAGTCTGGCTCGGACCCCCGGGGGGTGCCCCCCATCTGAACCTCTGACCTAAGAACTGCACAACAGGCTACATGCGCTCAGGGGCCACAGGTCTGCTCCCGGCTGGGGAGGGGCAGCAACAGGGAGAGGAAGAAGGGGGTGGTCCCCTGGGGTATGGGAGGAGTCGAGGGCGCCCCCTGGGGGTACGGGAGGAGTCGAGGGTGCCCCCTGGGGTACGGGAGGAGTCGAGGGCGCCCCCTGGGGTAAGGGAGGAGTCGAGGCGCCCCCTGGGGTACGGGAGGAGTCGAGGGTGCCCCCTGGGGTACGGGAGGAGTCGAGGCGCCCCTGGGGTGCGGGAGGAGTCGAGGGCACCCCTGGGGTACGGGAGGAGTCGAGACTGGGGCACAGCACAGTCCCCAAAGCAGCCCCAGCTGGTGCCCGGTGCTGGGCACACCCTGCGTCTGCAGCAGCCTCTGCCCTTTACTGCCTCAGTGGCTAACATGTATCTGTCCGTGCCCGCGCCCGGGTCCTTCCCCCTTGCCCACCGCCAGCCTCGCACCGGCACGGGCATGGGGCCAGGGGCTCCCCAGCCCGTCAGCAGGGCCCAGCCCACAGACCTTTCAGGTACCTGCCAAGTTCCTGCGTTCCGGAGGAAAGATGCAGACCCCACCAGAGGGGGTCACTGAGAGAGTACCCCCCAGCCGCCCGAGGCCTCTCCCTAGCTCCTCCCACAACCTCAGACAGGCCCAGGGGTGGACCGGCCTCTCCCTCATCAGCAGAAGGGGCCCATCCAGTAAGTGGCCCCATTGGAGTCACCTTTATGGCACAATAAATTCCATGGCAGACATTGATTTTTCTTCAACGTTCTAGTCTGGGCCCTGCCCAGCTCCCAACCCCCAGAGCCACCCAGAGCACCAGGCGGGCACCTACGTCCACACCCTCACTGCCAAGGCTGGAGGAAAGTGAGCAGGAGCCCTCGGAGCCTGAGAGGCACCGGCCTGCCCTGCGTGCTGCTGGGTCAACGCACCCACATCTGCAGACAGACTCTGGGGGCTGGGGGCCTGGGAGCAAACGCAGGGGGCGCAAAGAGGGAAATCTCCCCTGGGTCCCTGAGGGAGGACCAGGCTCTGGACAGGGCAGCAGGGATGACACATGTCCAGAGGCCATGGACGCCCACCCTGGGCCCACAGTGGCAGTACTCTCCGGTCGGGTCCAGGCCAGGGAGGGGAGGACCGGCCACCCGTACTCCCGGCCCCCAATTAGCGCCGCGGCACACAAAGCCTGCAAAGATTTTCCTTAATTCGATTACCAAGTGAGCTAAATGCGTTTGGAGGTAATTAAGAATCTTGATAAATATAAAACAATTATCCCATCAAAATACAGTGCTAAGTGCTCGGGTTCCAACGAGGAGCCCCCACCCCCTTTCAAAGCTGCTCCCTAGAATCCCGCGCCTCCCCCTCCCCTTCTGCTCAGAGCTTGCCCCCTGGGGGGCACACACATCTGGGTCACCCCGTCATCCCACGGCTCCCCTCACTGACTTCTCCGGCCCAGGACCCACCGACAGCAGGTGACAGACCAGAGCAGGGCCCAGGAGACAGCTAGTTTCCCATCTTAGGGAGACAGGAACAAATAAAGCTGGTGTCAGGCCAGCGAGCCGGGGCAGGACAGAGTCCCGGTGCCAGCTGTGTCCCCCGAAGAGCATCAAGTTCAGAGTGGGGGGGGCGTCTCTGGATCACCTACGCAAATCCCCAATAAATCCCAAGTGATTCTAAACATAACCACTCAAAAAAGCAACAAAGTGACGTGGCTGAGTTGCAAAGAGGGGTCTCTCCTGAGGACTCAGGACTCCCCATCTTCAGAAAACAGCCCCTGACCACTAGGTGGGGTCCAGCCATGTGACGCCATGCCTGGGCAAGCACCGAGCCACACGGGGTAGGGTCTGAGCACCTGAAGCCCTTCTCTCCTGATACCGCAGAGCCTGGCCACAGAAACAGGGAGTCCAGCACCCCAACATCTGTCAGACATGCAGTGTGATGCCTTCCTCCCCATCATAAAAGATACCCACCCCTGGCCCCCAAAAGAGCACATTTCCTAAGCATTCCTCACAGCATTTGTTCTGCTTTAGGTAAACCTGGACGACTGGACGCTGGGCCTGGGAGGGCCTCTGTGTCCGGCAGAGAAGCAGGATGCCCAGGCCACACTGACCAGCTAAGTGGCCTAAGCCAAGCTTCTGAAGCCGCCTGGGAAGGCCGAGGAGACCAAGATCTCCCCGAGTAGACCAAGACCCCCCAAGGAGACCAAGATCTCCCCGAGTAGACCGAGACCCCCCCCAGGGAGACCGAGACCTCCCCGAGGAGACCGAGACCCCCGAGACCTCCCCCGAGGAGACCGAGACCCCCTTGAGGAGACCGAGACCCCCGAGACCTCCCCGAGGAGACCGAGACCTCCCCGAGGAGACCGAGACCCCCCAGACCTCCCCAAGGAGACCGAGAGCCCCGAGGAGACCGAGACCTCCCCGAGGAGACCGAGACCCCTCCGAGGAGACCGAGACCTCCCCCGAGGAGACCGAGACCCCCCCCAGACCTCCCCAAGGAGACCGAGAGCCCCCGAGGAGACTGAGACCTCCCCGAGGAGACTGAGACCACCCCAAGGAGACCGAGACCTCCCCGAGGTGACCGAGACCTCCCCGAGGAGACCGAGACCTCCCCGAGGAGACCGAGACCTTCCGAGGATTGCTTAAGCTAACCGGCTTTGAAAGTGTTCAGTGCTGCCACCGGCCCCAGGAAGAGACTGATCAGGAAAAGCAATTCCTGAGCAACAAACACCCACAGGGCAAGGACGATGTTTCTGTCCTTTCCGATGGCCCCAGGGAATTCTGCAAATAAAACCCTTTGGCTGCACCCTGCGAGCTTAAATTCTCACCTCCTAATGCCCGAAACGCAAGATTTCCACCACTGAGGGCTGGGTGGCCAGACACTGCCCTGGGGTCCCGGGACCCCAGTTTGGGTCCGAATGACCCAACCCAGGTTTCCGCTGGCTGGTGCCACCAGGGGCCGCCGCAGATGCCCACCTCCAGGCCAGAAGTTCAAGTTTCCTCATTGTATCATTGTAACAGACTCTCAGACATGGGGCAGAGCTGCTACTTGCTCTCCCTGTGCCCAGCCACTCATGAGGCACCCAGGAGGCATGGTGGGTTCTAGTCCTGGTCTGCCACCCCAGCAGAGCCTCACAACAAGCCAGACGACCGCCCCCGACTCCATGGGGGCCGCCATTTTCCACATCCAGGCTTCTTTCTCATCACAACTCCACCCAGCAGACCAGATTATTACAGCCTGGCTCACGCAGCCGCTAGCGGCCGTGCATTTCATCAATAATTGCTTTATTTAGAGGTGACTACAAGAGTATGCCACCCGCACAGCAAGCCTGGCAAGCTGCTCATATCATATTTGATATGCCAAATACCAGTAACATTTATATTAGGTCATTCCCATGACCTAATATAATGGTTTGAGGCTCTTTATGTTCCTGGAGCAAGCGGATGCCTTTGGTTTCTACTAGCATGAGACAGAACATTTGGAGATATTACTGGTGCCCGCTCTAGCAAATAGATGATGAACGGGAAGATAGTGAGTGATAGTGATAGTGATCATTGTAATAAAAGCAGGGGAGGGTGTTTGTGAAGGAAGGGGTTGACCGAGGTCCAGGTGTTTGCTTTCTCCCCCCAGAGGCTGCTGGGAGTGGGCTGCCAGGGCTTGTGGGGCGAGGGGGCCGGGGTCCCCACCCAGGCCTACCTTCCGTTCTCCTCTGACCATCTGCCTTGGCTCGGGAGACCCGGGCTGTCACTCTGTGGCTCTGGTGGCTGTCTGGAAGCGAGCAGCGGCCCCTGGCACCGATGCCGGAGTTTGTTTAGTGTGGGGGCTCAGAAGCGAGCAGGTCAGAGGCGCAGGTCAGACGCGAGGCGTGAGCCGTGCTGAGCCGCCGCCTCCCCTTGGAAATTTATTCACACTGCCAGCAAATATTTATCGAGTGGCTAACGCACCTCACTCAAGTGAGAGAAGGAATCCGGAGTTCCGACCTCCGTCGCTATTCCAGAATCAGGGACGCTGTCTCCTTTGCCGAGGCATCTAAAAATCAGATGGGCTGGACATGTAATGCGATTTGGAGACAACCGCTGGACTAGAGCCGTTACCGACTGGATCCCACGGATGTCAAAAGATCACGTGGCCGCCCACCTACAAGATGGTCAGACTTCCTTGTTAAGACCCTGAAGGAACGGTTTGGGGCTCTTCATATTCCTGAATCAACAAGATGCCATTGGGCTACATTGGCACGTGATAGGGTCCGATGGAAATGTTACTGGCTCCTGCTCAAGCAAATGGATGAATAACTGGACTCAAGTGATCAAGTGGCTAACGCTGGGCTCTGCCTTTTCGCACCCCCCAGGTCGGGTCTCCTGCTCTCTCCAGCCCCACCATGCCCGGGCGCTCCGCTAAGCCAAACCCGGGTCCTCCCAGCACAGGTCACGGGTGGGCCTCTGGGAGGCGGGCACAGAGCTGCTTCCGCAGGACGCCGCGTGCTGGCTGGGGGTCCTCGGACAGACCTGGCTGCAGAGCCGTCCGGCCAGGCTTTGAAGGTCACTGTCCGCTGCCTGGACGCAGTGCGGTGCCTGGGAAGCTGCAGAAATGGCCCCCTCGGCTACGCTGGCACCGTGCTCCCGGGCTGGCAAGGGCGCAGTGTTCCTTTCCCGGGCACCAAAGTGCGCAGAGAAAGGGGGCGAGCCCACCCGCGAGGGCGTCGGGCAGCCCCGGCCTGGCACTCCTCGGCACCTTGGGCCGGGGCACAGTCCAGGTGGGGCGGGGATGTGGGGCCTCTGCGGCCCAAAGCCAAGCAGTCGGCGGCACTCGGGGAAGCCGCCTGCCAGGGCTTGAGGCTGTAACTCCCTCGTCCCCATCCAAGGCGCCATTCCCCCTCGCACTGGCTTAGCGCAGGGAGCTGAGGAAGACGCTCGAATCCCTCTGGACCACAAGAACTGCAGCCTCCCTGCGGGCCGCACCTGCCCACCGCTGAGCGCCTAGTGCGGGCCTAGAGGGCCTTGGCGGGGCACTTCTGCCCAGGGCACTTGTAAATCACGTGTCCCCAGGACTGTGCTCACGCACGCCACGAGCACGCGCACCAAGACGTTCCCAGCCACTGCGCATGTGCACCAAGACGTTCCCAGCCACTGCGCATGTGCACCAAGACGTTCCCAGCCACTGCGCATGTGCGCCCAGAGCTACTCCCGGCCACTGCGCATGCGCCCCATGTCCATTTCCCACCCACTGCGCATGCGCCCCCACCACCACGTGGCACCTCGGTGGCAACATTGAGCGCTGGCTGCCTGCTGCTAGAACCTTCCTGCAGGGGAGCTCGGGTGCCCGCAGCCGTGGGCAGGAGCGCCTCGTGGGTCGCTGAAGCAGAGCTCGACTGTCGTGGCGGATGCAGCCAGTGGCAGAGAACAAGTTGGCCGCAGGCCTGCTGGTGTTCGACACAAGACGTTGGTCTCCACATCTGACGCCGCTGATTCACAGGAGTTTGGGGGCCGGAAACCCCCATTGGTCAAAGGCACTGAAAAATCTCTTTGCTGCGATTCCACTGCTGAAAGCAAACTGGACCCCACCCCAGCCCGGGCTGGTTCCCGCGCAGAGACCGTCTAAACAGACCTCGGTGCGCGTTAGAGCCTTGTGGGATAAAAGAAAATGGCTGGGGAGGGGTATTTTTAATAAAAATTTTATTGGTTTACCTTTGGGTTACAATAAACTAGGGAATTTCAAGATTTTTTAAATAGTTAAAAGAAAAACTAAAATTCATGGGCACTTAACTGTTTCTGAAACTCTGAAGGCACAGCCCCCTCAGGGGTTTCTGTTGTTTCTGTTGGAGGGGAGGTTCACGAATAGTTGACAAAAATAAATTATTTCTGAACCTGCGGTAACCAAAAGTTAATCCAAAAATCTACCAGGAAGTCTGAAGAGATGATACAGCGCACGTCCCTCGCTCGGAGCCTACCGGGTCCATTCCCCGGCACCGCAAATGTCCCCAGAGCCCTGCCAGAAGTGATCCCCTGAGCACAGCCAGGAGTAAGCTCTCAGCACTGCAGACGGGGCCCAAAAATAAATAAACCTTTGATTAATCCACATTTTCTGGCAGTGTCTGCCTGTGCTTCATTTCTCCAGCAAAATGCTGGAGACTCCAGTCGTGGGTGGGAAAAAATTGTTAAGAAGCTTTGATTTAAAGAAAGACCAAATTCTGATAAAGGACCAATCTGAATGGACTATGAACATCTTGTTAATGTTATTGCAAATTCATTTTTGGAGAAACAGAACATTAGGCCTAGATAGAAACAGAGCTAGTGAAATGAGATCTTCAACATAGATGTCCCCAGAGAGACCCCAGGAAAGAGGCCAAAGAGGTGTTAAATGGCCTGAAGGATCTGAACAGGGATCGTCCAGTGGTTCCTAAACATACATGTTTGTCCTAGGCTCCTTTTCAGGAAATAATAACCAGCAAACTCCTGGAAACCAACCCTGAAAACAAACAGGACCACCCCTGCTGAGCCTCAGGTTACAGGGAGCCCCTTCCCAACACACAGACCCGCTTAGGGAAATGTTGGTCTAGAAGGAAAGGGAAGGACAAGAGAGTGGGGCCACCTGAATACATAATGGCTAAGAATCTTCCAGACTGCTCTTGTGGAAAGGGTTATTTTCTCATGTTTTCATTGTTTTTATGTTTAAAAATACAAATTATAAAAATGGTGATCTTAAGAGTCCCGAAGCATTACTCATACAGAAAACAGCATCAGAACCAGAGTTAATCCAGGGGTAAGGCAGCTGAAATGCACATCACTTACCCCAGTTCGATCCCAGGCATCCTATGTGGTCCCCTGAGCATTGCCAGGAGTGATCCCTGAGCACAGAGCAGGAGTAAGTAAAACATGGGAGGACTTACTTGCAGGAAACACCTCAGGGATTATTTGCAAGATACATTACTGGGTGTGAACCCAAAACCAAATAAGTAACCACTATGCCTTAAGACAGGGCAACGGAATGAAACAAGCCTGGAAGCAGACAGACGGCAGGGCCCTCTGTCAATGGAGCAGGAGTAAGTAAAACATGGGAGGACTTACTTGCAGGAAACACCTCAGGGATTATTTGCAAGATACATTACTGGGTGTGAACCCAAAACCAAATAAGTAACCGCTTATGCCTTAAGACAGGGCAACGGAATGAAACAAGCCTGGAAGCAGACAGACGGCAGGGGCCCTCTGTCAATGCTTGGGGCCATCAGCACAAAAGCAGAATTCTCGCTCATTCTCGGACGGTAGCTAGATCATCTCTCGATGGCCAAAAACACAGCAGTGAAGGCTGCCGTATGCCGCAGTGTCAGAGGGATGGGAAGGCCGGGCTGGGGCTCCGAGCAAACGCGCACCAGAGCCGTAGGAAGGAGTGACGGGCTAGGGAGGTGGCCATGAGAAGGTGCGACTTGCCCTCCTATCGCTGATCTGTAGGGAAGCTTTACTGTTGTTGTTTTACTGCTTTACTGTTGCTTTACTGTTGCTTTACTGTGCCACACCCGGCAGTGCTCAGGGCTTACTCCTGGCTCTGTGCTCAGGGATCAATCCTAGAGGGCGAGACCATATGGGGATTTGGGGATTGAGGCCAGACAGACGCATGCCAGGTGATGCCCTCCCTGCTGTAGTGTTGCTCCAGCCCATTTCTATTTTCTGTTTTTCTTTGTGGGATGTGTATGTCTCCTCTATGACCACCCGTGCTTCGGCTGTTCATTCCTAGTCTTTTGCCTGTCCGGGTGATAACGTGATGATCAAGTTTCACTTTCACATCTTTGGATTGCTTGAGTGTTCTTAAGAAAGCTTTGCCTGCCTGAAGACCATAATGCTTCCTCTTGACTTTTATGTTTAGGTCTGTGTTCATTTCTATTTTTGCATATGACTGAGAAGAAATCGAGGGTCAGATCTCTGGCTATGGCTATCCAAGTGTGCACCAGCTCCTTTGCTTTAAAGACTTTGCGCTTTCCAAAACGTGGGCTCCTTTTCCAAAGTAAATTCATCATATATATTCTATTCCTACACCTAAGAGCAGAAATACACCTTAGGGGGGTAAGAGAGATAGCATAGTGGGCAAGGTGCTTGCCTCGCTCACAGCCAAACTTGGTTCAATCACCAGCACACATAATGTCCTCAAAATACCAGGAGAATACCAGGAGTGATGCCTGAAAACAGCAGAGAGGAGGCCCTGAGCACTATGGAATGTGGCACAAAAACAAGTTTTTAAAAAAAAGATAAATGGACCTAATATACTATTGTGTCACGACAGGCCCTGCAATCCAGCCGAATAAATAGCCCACCTTTGCTGGTCTTTAGAAGTGTGTATCTTCCCTGCCCTGTGCATTTCCAGATAAATTTTATAATCATCTTGTCACTTTGTTAAAAGCCAAAGTGTGATTATAGTTGGGATCATGTTGAACCTAAGGATCCCAGAGGGCAGAGTTAGCGCCTAATGACACAGAGTCTTTGGTCCGTGAACATGGTCCGTCTCTGATACTCGTACCCCCTTCCCCTCTGTGGTGGCTCGTAGACCATATGTAGGTCACATGTAATGGCATTTATGCTGAGGCATTTTATATGTTTTATACTATCGAATTTATGTTTCAGGATTTTACATTGAGACCATGTTGGAACAGTTACTAACCAGAAGAGTTAAGCAAGGAAGATGCGGGTCTGTTCAGTGACAGAGCCCAGCCTTGCACTTGTGAGGCCCCGGTTCCATTCCCAGCACGGCAAAAATATATTTTAATTAAAAAATAGGAATAGAGAGAACTGTCCTATCTGATTCCCTCCATCTCACTCAGTTACAATGTGAAACTCAGAAGGCGGCGTGATGAAATACGACCTGCTCACCGTTCATCATCAAGTCTGGTAAATCCTTAGCCATTACGTCTTCCGTAGCCCAGCTCCCCAACTCTCCTCCTTCCCTGGTCTCTCCAGACCTTGGTGCCTCTCCACTGACGCTGTCTCTAGTTGGGACCGCTGAGAGCACTCGCAGGCCTCGCCTCCTGGTCTCCACTCTCGCGGCAGCCTCTTGATATTTCTTCAGTGTGCTTTGGAAGAGTCCCATCAGGTGTTTCGTGGATGGCCCCACGACTCGGGCTTGCCTGGTGTTTTCCCGTGACTCTGAGGGGCCACAGTATCCAGCAGCTGCCACAGCTCTCCTCTAACGGAGCTGGTGATGTCATCTCTGACGCTGGTGTGAGCTTTCATTGGGGATGTGACCTCTGACGCTCGTGTGACCTTTCATCGCTGGCTAAATTGCTTCTCCCAGATTTGCTCACCCTCTATTCACTATTTTTTTAATCATTATAATTAGGAGACACAGATACAAGGGGGGGCAGAGTTGCTTGCTCGGCTGATCATGAGGCGTCCGGGAGGGAAGGCGGGTTCTAGCCCTGGCCCACTATCCCAATAGAGGCCTCACAAGAAGCCAGAGGAACCCCCCCACACTATGAGGGCAGCCATTTTCAACATCCGGACTCCACAGCTCATCAGAGCTCCACCCAAGAGAAAAGCGATCTCTCCCTTTGTGGTTCATCAGTAAATGCACGAACTGAGAGCCTACTACCGAGAGCATCCCACCCGCATGGCAGAGCCTGGCAAGCTACCCGTGTCGTATTTGATATGCCAAAAACCAGTAACAATTATAGACCTCATTCCCATGACCTGATGGAAAGGTTTGAGGCTCTTTATGTTCCTGGAACAAGCAGGTGCCCTTGGGCTCCACTAGCACTTGACGGGACATATGTAGATGTTACTGGTGCCTGCTCTGGCAAACGATGAACCAAGGGAAGACAAGTGATACAAGTGATACAAGTGATACAGTGGGGAGATCATTTGCAATGGTACAAATACTGTTTCTTGCTAGACGCGTGTTCGCTGCCTCACCGGTCCATTGCTGTAGCTTGCTTCCATTACATCTATGGATTTCTGACAGAGGTCTTTCTGTTTCCTTTGTTCCTTCAGCATTTGCTCATGGAAAATCTTTTGTAAGGGCGTATTGTCCCTTTATCCCACTTATTTATTGCGTACTTTATAGTGCTGTAAAAGAATACTTGTCTTATTTCCTGACTGCTCCCAGCACTATCCCTGTTACCCTGTTGCCCAACAGCTCTGGGCTGGCCGTGGAGCAGGAGAGCCCGGCCCGGTAACTTCAAGTCTCCCCATCCTGTCTCTTTATTATTTTAGGATTTAGACATAATGGTTTCTGCTTGGGGTTTTCCCTGCCGTTCTTACACAGGGACGTGACTCATAGCATGCTGATCACAGTTTCACACAGATCCCACAGCAGCGCTCACCCGCTGAGTGTCGGGCTCCCGCCATGCCTCAGAGACCACCCCTGCCAGGTCACGCCCCACCCAGCGCGACTCAGTTCCTTGGACCATCAGTTCCGGTTCTGATGCCTTTGGCCACCTATTACCCCTGTTTCTATGCCACGTTACTGTCCTGTTCTTTTCTGTCACCCACTGGCCCTTGGCGCCATGAGATGGCGTGGCCAGCGCAGGGCCCGGCTTCCCTGCTGTGGAGGCAACTGCCACTCAGACCCCCTTTCTTTGGCCTGAGAAGAAGCTCTGAAATGTCCCCACAGTGAGACTCCACTGGCGTTCGTGAGCTGACACCCCTGGCCCTCCTTTCCTGGGGCTGGTTTGGCAGAGCCTGGCGTGCAGCACGAGCAAATTCAGCGCTAAGACGTGCCAACAACCCCAGCTGGGATCTGGAGACTGCTCTTCTGCATTTGTTCGTCTCCTGCGGTTCTGATATGCTGTGGCTCCTATGGTCCCACTACATCACGTGTGTCCTGCGGTCCCGGTATGCGGTGGCTCCTATGGCCCGCTTACATCACATGTGTCCTGCGCCCCCTGGGGTCCCGGCATGTGATAAGCCAAGACTGGCAGTTTGGTGCTTGGGACCAGGGTTCTGAGCCTCAACTCTGCTCCCCATCCCCGAGTCCCCCGAACCCAGGACTCTCACGCCCCTGCGACCGGAGCATCCTCGCACCCTTCCCCCATTGCTTCTGGCACCGACACCACAGACGGCCTGTCTGGGGCCTCTGGCGTGGGCTTGCACGCCATCCCCCACTGGGGCTCTGGACAGTCCATCCGGGGTCTCTGGCGTGGGTCTGCACGCCGTCCCCACTGGGGCTCTGGACAGTCCATCCGGGGTCTCTGGCGTGGGTCTGCACGCCGTCCCCACTGGGGCTCTGGACAGTCCATCTGGGGCCTCTGGCGTGGGTCTGCACACCGTCCCCCACTGGGGCTCTCTTCCTCCAAGTTAAATTCACATCCCAGCACTGAGTGGCCCCTCTGGCCCCACCCCAGCCTGCCTCGCCCTGCAGCCCTTCTCTGCACCCACACTCTGGCCAAGCACCTGCACCCTCGTCCAGGGCTCCCCAGCACCCCTCAGGAACGAGTCTCCTGTGGCGACCATGCCAGGCCCCCAACGCCCAACCGAGGAGCCGGCCTCAGGGTGCGGCCCGGAGCTCTACTGGCTGGTTCCATCCGGCCTGGCAGGGCTCAGCCTGGCCTGGCCTTTCCTGCTCCCAGGGGCCTCTGTTGCCTTCACTCACCCCTGTCTCTGCACCTCCCTTGCCCTGAGGACCCCTCGGGCTCTGGGTGCTCCCCACCACCTTCTCACTGCAGGTTGGGGGCCCCGCCCATCCCACTCCCAGACACAGTGAGCGAGGCCCCATGTCTGCTCCCTGTCACAGCCCCAAAATCCCCTAAACAAGCTGAAATTGCCAGGATGCATGTGGGGAAACTGAGGTTCAGGCAGGGCAGGAGGTGGGGTGGTGGGAGAAGCTTGAGGCACCAAGCGCAGAGACCGGGGGACGAGCAGGACCTCCAAGCACAGGGACCTGGACCCTCCCTGAGCACAGAGCAGCGGTGAGGGGGCAGAGAGACCAGCCGGAGCTGCTCGTCCTTCTCCCGGAGAGAGAGGCTCCTGATGGCCCCCAGGTCTGCAGCACACGCCTGCACAGAAAACGTGCTCACAGACGGACACACACTGGAAGCCATGCATGACGTGCTCACAGATGGAACACACACAGAAGACACGCGTGCATAGTCCCGCACACAAGCACATGCATGTGAAGACGTGTGTGGGCCAGCACACAGGCACACACAGACACATCCTGACCAGACCTGCACATATGTCATGTAGGTACACACGTGACAAGCGCACAGGTGTTGCACACATGTCACATATGTATCACTGTATCACTGTATTCCTGTTCATCATTGATTTGCTCGAGCGGGCCCCAGTAACATCTCCATATGACCTGTCTCATGCTAGTAGAGCCCAAGGGCACCTGCTTGCTCCAGGAACATAAAGAGCCTCAAACCATTCCATCAGGTCATGGGAATGAGGTCTATAATTGTTACTGGTATCTGGCATATCAAATACAACACGGGTAGCTTGCCAGGCTCTGCCATGCAGGTAGCATACTCTTGTAGTCATCTCTAAGTCCAGCATTTGTTGATGAACCACGCGGCTGCGGCCGCGCAAGCCGGGCTGTGATAGGCTGATCTGCTGGGTGGAGTTCTGATGAGAAAGATGTCCGGATGTGGAAAATGGAGGCCCTCATGGAGTGGGGGTCGTCTGGCTTGTTGCAAGGCTCTGCTGGGGTGGCGGGCCAGGGCTAGAACCCGCCATCCCTCCTGGGCGTTTCGTGAGCAGTTGGGCACAGGGAGAGCCAGTAGCAGCTCTGCCCCATGTCTGTGAGTCTCTCACGTATGTATACATGTCTCATATGTGCAGGTATCACACAGGTGCACCTGGCCGGATCAGTGGTGCCACAGGAAATGGTGTAAATGCTAGAACATTGAAATGGTGTAAATGCTAGAACATTCGGGGCCCAGGCAAGAGGCCCCGAAACAGACTGGCCCTGGCCCAGATGAGCTGTTTGGGGGGGTATTTGCAGCCCGGACGAGCTGTTTGTGGGAGTCCAAGCAAGGGAAGCAGCCAGGAACCAGCACTGCCAGAGGAACTGTGGCCCGATAACCACAAGCCTGAATTTCAAAAGCAGGTTGTCCCATGACGCCCCTGGATGCCCCAACGAGGCCAGGGTAGAGACATGTCTGAGCATGGAGCAGCCCCGAGCGGGTTTATGGGCAGGGCGGGGGCCTGGGAGTGGACACTTGTTCCCCAGGAATGGGGCGGGCTGGGCCAGAGAACCAAGGTCCCCACATGGATGGGACAGGTGCTAGCTAGGGCAGAGATGGACGCTTGCCCAGTGAGCTTTGGACCCTGCTGTCCCTGCAGCCCACGGCTGGCCGAGGAAGTCGGGGGTCACAGCCCTCCCTGCGGCAGCTCACAGCCCCGTGTCGCGGTCACCCCAGCACATCACCCACATGGGGCATCCTGAGCAGAACCACATGTGCCCCAGGACGACAGGGAGAGCTGGCGTGGAGCCAGCGCATGTCCCTCTGGCCTCCTTCCTTCCTACCCATGGCCACGGGCCTGCCACCATGCAGCTGGGTGGGCCGGGCCCTGCTCCCTGCTCCCTCCACGGCCACCTCAGGGAAGGCTCCCTGGGCTGCCCCGGACACTGGGTGCTGCCTGCAGGCTGGTGCTGAGAGGAGGAAAGGAGACGCCCCCTCTCCACTCGGGCTTGGGGATCCGTGAGAAGCAGGTGCAGCTCGAGGCCAAGGGTTTGTGCCCCCACATCTGTGGGTCTCGGGAGCCCCCCTCCCTCCCACAAAGCTGCCTCCTGTCTCCAGGGTGATGGAAGCAGAGCCCTGCGCATGCCCACGGCGAGCACCTCTGGCAGGGACTCGGTACTTGCCGCTGTCCCCAGGCCCTATCTCCTGTGTCATGGAAAGAGCCCAGGCCTGGAGCACTGTAACCGGGACCAGCACCCACGAATTCACGTCACGACTGTCTCAGGACTGCGTGAGGGGGGTCCCCAGTCACAGCCACAGAGGAGCTGGGAGGGACCCTGCAGGGAGTCCGGCAGCTCTAGGGGACACACAAAAGTTGCTCACAGGTGCCTGGTGACGGGAAGGACAGAGGGACGGCAAGGGCAGGTGTCCTGGGAACGTGGGCATGGGTGCTGAGCAAACTGGGGTGGAGGCAGGAGAGGGAGCCGGAGCTCTGGCAGCCCTTCTGGGCCCTGAGGGGCCTCCCCCGGCAGCTCCTCTAAAGCTCCTCTAACGCGGCTCCCCACAGCCAAGCAGGCGAGGGGCCACATCCCCCGGGCTGGCGTGTGTCCCCCGTGGGAGGACTGCTCCGAGAGCGGGCACTCGGCCCCGAGACCTGGGTGCCTGGCTCCTCCTGGACCACCTCTGCCAGGATCAGGGTGTCCTCAGGAGACCCCGGGAAGCGGGTGCCACAGAGCTGGGAGGCGGTGTTCCCTGCCGTCTTCACATCGGGCTGAGACTCAAAACAAAACTGTCAGATTTCAGAACATTTCACAGCAGCAAAAATAACTGCACTTGGGGAAAAACACGCAGACGCTTCTCGGAGTCAGCGCCCCGGCTCCTGCAGCCGACGGGCCGCGCCACACACTCAGCTCCCGCTGGGGCTCACTGCGCCCGCCCCAGGCCTTGGCACAGGGATGCTGCCTCTGCCCGCTGGTGCTGGCGCAGACCTGGAACCCAGAGTTTACCGGTTGGGTGCTGCCAGGGGCAGGGGGCAGGGGCCAGACCGCAGTGAGGTCAGAAAGTCCACGAAGGGTTGGGTCTCCCCACAGCCCCACCTTACAGATGAGTACAGCCCCACCTTACAGGAGGTGAGTACAGCCTCACCTTACAGGAGGTGAGTACAGCCCACCTTACAGGAGGTGAGTACAGCCCCACCTTACAGGAGATGAGTACAGCCTCACCTTACAGGAGGTGAGTACAGCCTCACCTTACAGGAGGTGAGTACAGCCCCACCTTACAGGAGGTGAGTACAGCCCCACCTTACAGGAGATGAGTACAGCCTCACCTTACCATACATGAGACCTGGCTTTCACATTGGCCCCCGGCTTGGGACTGGCAGCCCTTTCCCTGGGCAACTTAGGGAGGGGGCTCACCTTTCCTCTTCAATGACAGTTGAGCCACTGGCTTCGGGATAGGGGACAGTCCAGATGAGCGCCTCTAGCCCCCGCCCCCCTCCCTGCCTATGCCATGTCCTAAAGCTCTGTCTGTTGGCGGGGAGCCGGCTGTGCCCATCTTTCTGCATGTTCTCTCTCCTCCACGTACCGCCCTCTCCCCTGCAAAGGCAGGAACTCAGCAGCCCCCAAAGGCGCATGAGGACAGCTGAGCCAGAGGACAAAGGAGCCTGGGGTGCAGGCAGGGCGGCCTCGGCCAGGTGGGGCAGAGCCCCCACACCTGCCCTAAAGCGCAGCCTCTGACCGAGGCAGTCTGTCATGCTCCAAACAGTTTTCTGCCGATACCCTGTTGGGAGCGTGGGTCTTAGCCCTGGAGCTGGAGGAAGGATGGCAGAGAGGAGGCTGCAGCGGTCAGTCCAGCGTCCTGCTGTTATCTGCAGGGGGACAGAACTGGTGTCTCCGGCCTGAGCATAAGTCACGGGCTGCCTGGAGGGGAAGAGCTGCGTCTTGCTGCAGACCTGGCCCCGATGCTTTCCACTGGAGACCCCAGGGAATGTCTGAGGGTAGAAGTCCAGGCGCTCTGGGCATACAAGGGAGGGCTGTGTGCTCAGGATTGCACGGGCAGGAAGGGAGGAAGTGACCCCACGGAGAGGGAGGGACCCTAAAAAGCCGAGGGAAGCCCGGTGGGGGGGGTTGCTCAGGAGCTCCCTGGACCACACAGCAGGACAAGACAAGTCCCTGGTCATGGGCCAAGGGTCACTACATGGGATGCAGTGTGTGGGTCACGGGACTAAGATGGGCCCAGGACATGGACATGGAACACAGGGTGCGGGACACAGACACGGGACATGCAGGTAGAACTTGGGGCCCAGACACAGAACTTGAGACACGGTGTGAACACGAGTGAGGGCCGTGGAGGCACAGACCTGGGGGCATGGGCGCGGGCGCAGAGCAGGACGCCGGACACAAGACATGGGGCTCGGGGACAGAGCGCCAGACATGGGACAGCAAGCCCAGGACACGGAACAGGACACGTTAGAGGGCAGACCACGGGACATGAGACCCAGGAGCAGGGACGTGCCGTGGGAAGCTGCCTGTGGCCCTTCTCTGCCGCAGCTTCCTGAGACGGGGTGGGGGCTGGCAGGAAGGGGTGCAGGGGAGCCTGCTGCCGTGCCCAGAGCCAGGTGGGTCAGGGAGAGCCCTGCCTAGCAGCCTGAGCCCAGACCCTTCCCTGGCCCCGGGAAGGGCACCATGGCCACGCCGCACACTGGCAGCGCGTTGACGGGGCCCCAGAGCGTGGCTGGGGCCCAAGTCTGCTCTGAGTGGGAGCCTGGCCACTCTAGTCCAGTCCCTCTGCCCTGACGCGCGAGGCCAGGCTCTGGAGTAGGTGTGGCTGCACAGATGTTTCCTTGGGGTTCTGCCCTGAAGTGTGGGTGAACAGGAACCCCCAGAATGGGCCCCCAGGAACCATCCCCTCCGCCTGTGGCCTCCTGAGCCAGGCCCTGCAAAGGTTAATAAAAACCCCAGAAGGTCCAGTACATGTCACAGCACAAGCTCGAGCCCCCACCAGACCTGAGCCGGGACAGAAGCTGAATGTGCTGCCCCCGGCTCTGGGCTCCTGAGCACCCCCAGTCCCAGCCTGACACGGGCACCCCTGCAGAGTGGGGCTCACCCCAGGCGCCCACGCCCTGCCAGCAGCCCTGCGGGTCCCTCGCTCCGCCACGGCCGGGAAAACACACACTTCCCAGTTCCTCTCTGGTTCCTTCGCAGCTGCCAGGAGCCACAGACCAACCCCCTGCCCGGCCTTCCCAGAGAGCGCGCCGTGCAGGCCGCCTCCCAGCAGTGGGAAGCCCAGCCCGGGAGGTCACAGGGCCAAGTTTCCGAGCAGGACGGAGCCTTCAAGAACAACCGGGGGGTCGCCGATGGGGACTCTTGTGGGGGAGAGACGAGCCTGCACGTGGGCGGCCCTGGCTTTGATCCCAGGGGCCCGGCACCGCTGGCCCAGCCACTGGCAGAGCTCAGGCAGCTGCGGACCCCACGGGGGAAAGACCAAAACACAAGTCCAAGCTTCTCTCGTTTGACGGATGGGGAGACTGAGGTGCGGCCGACGAGCTCCTCCGGTCAATGTCCATCAGGTCACCCCCTCCTGGGAACTATCTGTCCAAGAACCCTCTACTGCCAGACCAAAGGGGGTACTTGGGACCCCCTCTGACCCTGAAGGCCAGGAAGTGTGGCAGGTAGGGGCGACTGTGCTGAGCAGATTGGCTGAGTTGCCTCACACACACCTGGGCCTGGCCACCTGTTGAGGGTTGGGGCGCCAGTCACTGCGTGTTCTCTTTGCACAAAAGGCCAGGTGGGCGAGCCCTGAGCTCTCCCGGGAGGGCATACACCCCCGACCCCATCCCCATGTCTTTGGAGCAAATGAGACCCCAAGCGGCTCGGCCCAAGAATTGTGAATTCTAGACCCACGAGGTCCCAGAGGCAGAGCCCAGCTGATGTCCATCAAAGCGTGCTGGGAAAGGAGCGTGCCCACTCTCGCTGGCCTCTGCCAGCTTCCACTCTGGGGCTCTGGGCAGCCTCGAAGCAAACTTCTCACCAATTACTGAGAGCAAAACAAGCCCCACAAGTCCCAGCGGTGCCAGGCAGAGCAAGGAACAAACCCCTTTTGCAAAGAGTTTCCACTCAGGCTCCGGAAGTCTCGAGCAAGCACCGCCCGCAGCTGCCCGCCCAGGGCTCCCCCCCCCCTCCATGCCTGGCTGGGCCTAGGGCAGTGCTGTGTTCCCACAGGCCCCCACAGGGCAGGACAGCCGGGGCAGGCAGTGACCTCCCTGACCCACAGCAAGGCCAGACCAGGGGTGGCTGGGAGTAGCCGTCTCCAGCACCATCGCGGAGCAAGGAAGGAGGGACAGGGAGAACGGCCCCGCCCACTGCAGTGTCCCAGCATGACCTCCTGGACCTGAGCTGGCGGGACCCCCCAGGGGCTCAGGGAAGTGTCCAAGTGCCGTGCTGAGCCATGTGGCGTCTGGTCCTCCGCTCACGATCTCGTGGGTGGCGTCTGCACATTCCCGAGTGGCAGGCTGGACACTGGGCCCCAGAGAAGTCCAGTCTGGCCCGGCTCCAGAGGGCTCCCTCAGAGGAAGGGCCTGGCTCTAGAGTGGGGCGAGTCAAGGCGACGGAGATCCAGGAAGACTTTCAGGAGGAGGCGGCTTTTGAGGACCAAGCGGGGAATCAAGCAAGGGGAGACAGGGACTAGGGCAGCAAAGTCACGGAGCCCCTGCGGTGGACACAGTGACCCGGGCACCCTGCCTAGACCTCAGAGGCCACGGAGTCCAGAGGGGGTGCCGCGCCATGGGGGCGTGGCCACACAGCTAGTCCCGACTGGACAGGCTGGGCCCTGCCCTGCTGTGGGGCCCTCAGCTCCGGGCTGCCGGGTGGGACCGCTGGGGGTCACACGAACAAGACAGGTCGGAAAGGCCACAGCCCCACGGCCCCCACGCACCCACACCCTCAACACTCACACACACACACCCAGTCACACACACAAACATGCACACATGCACACACATATTCACATACATGCACTCACTCACATTCAAGCACACACACATACTCACATACACGCTTGATCATACACACACTCACATACACACATGCTCACACACATACATACTCACATGCACATACATGCACACACACTTGATCACACTCACATATACACTCTACAGACACGCACTCACACATATACACACTTGCTCACATTTACTCACACACTCACATGTACTCATTCACCCACACACAAATCCT